>QFDD01000633.1:0-42421 GCA_006871305.1 Vachellia collinsii
AAAAAAAAAAGAAGTTTCATAAAAATTTAAATTGGAAGAAACTGTACAAAACAAAAAACTATAGCTAAGTGATAAAGATGATCCATAATTATAAAATCCAGGCGTCTTCAAACTTTGTGTAAGACCAATATTTAAATATTATTTCGAAATCATAGTTTCCCATATTAGTATAGTTAATTTAAAATTATAGTCTCAGAATATTCATGAAAAAATAAGTGCAAATAAATAAAATGCATTACTATGGAGTGATAGGGCTAGAAAATAGAAAGTGAGGGAGGAATAAATAAATACGAATAATAATTAATAACTTTTTTACAAAAATCTAAATGAGCAGGCATGGGTAACCCTGTAGCCCGGCCCATTTAATTCATAAACGGGCGGGTTTTAACCCATCTATTGCAGGCCACTCTTTGATGGGCCCAAAACGGGCAAATCTCCTATAGTTGAGGGCGGGTTCGTGGGCTGCCGTAGCTTGCTCAGTTCTAGCTTCAACATGCTAATATAGGGAAAAATATAATCCGGTAATTATTCTCACTCCATAAATCCAGAAAAACACGTCAATGGTCCTGTTTATAAGGTTCTTGGAATTTTTTTTTTTTCCAGATTCTTACCGTAACTTTAGAAATTCATATCTCCTAAAATACAAATTCAATTTCTACAAATTATGACTTATTTTAAAGCTTACTTTGTTTACTGTATATTTATGTTGTCATAAAATTTCGTAGGCAACAAGGTTCATTTGATCTGTTTTGTTTGTATTCCAAGTTTAGTTCTCGCAAGGGGTCTCTGTAACCTTCATTTTAGTTATCAATTATGGCCATCCATTGCAAACCCTTTTATATAACCCAGTCCAATCTAAACCATTTAATCAATAGGTGTAGTTATTCTAAGTGTATGAATTTTTTTTTTAAACAGTTTTTTTCTTAATTTCTTTAGGTTGGACATTCCTAAAAAATTTTGAGCTTTTTAAAACAATTTTTATTTAAAGCTGTTTTTTCAATTAAATCCAAAGTACCAAGTTTGATCCTAAATCATTACTCTATATTTGTAGTTTGGAAACAATTTTTCTTTTAAAAAGCATTCTCTAAGTTCATGGGCTCGCAATAACTCATTTACTTCTGCTAGTTATCCATTAAAAATAACATCTGCCTATATCTTATGGGGAGATGTTCCCCTCACATCTACCTTGTGTCTCATATTACTGTATATATATAATTTACATAATCATATATTTATATCCATCTAAATCATCCAGACTTATATCAAAATAAACCTTTAAATTTCTAATTAAACCAAATTATATGTAAAGGGGTTCTTCCATCTTCATTCTATGCTTCCCTCGTCACTAATTCTTTATCTTTTGAGTTACTCCCCTTTACTGTATTTTGTTGAAAGGAATGATGAGATTCAAAAATCTATGTAGAAGCCACAATTTATCATATAAATATATATAAAATTCACAACCATACAAAAACAACTCACATATTCATACAGCATATATGACAGTAGTACACATCATGAGGTCTCACCTCAATAGCTTTGCTTATATAGGATAATATTTCACATCATGAGATTCCACCTCAAAAACTTCACAAGCATAGAAATAATTTACAGCACGAAGTTCCACCTTAACAATTTTGCAAACATACGATAATAATTTACGACATAAGGTTCCACCTAGACATCTTTGCAAACCATATGACAAAAATAAGCATGCAGAATTAAATACATAAAAATAGGATAAAAAGGGTTTTTACCTGTCTCCCTTTGTTTCTGTTTACCTTCCTTGATATTTCCTTTTTTTAGTCTTCCTCCTCGGTGTAGTCAAACAGATGTCAAATCCTAAAAACATACATGTACAATATTACATTAATTATATGCTTACCCAACTTTATTTAGCTCTTCTTTCTCTCATAATCCCATTTCTATCTCTTTCCATTATTTGATTTTCTTTCCTTAACTTTTGAATTATTTTTCAATAATTTTAAAAAATTATAATTTATTCTATAAAATTTTAAATACAATGGTTCAAGTTTCAATTTGAAGGTTTATGTATTCTCTTTCAATGAATATTAGCATTAATTCACTAAATATAATATAATCAATTGAGTATATATATTATTCAAATCTTATTTTAGTTTGATAAATGGGACTGTATTTAATATGGTTTCATTTGGTTTGACATATACAATTGAGTATTATCTTCAAATATAGATCCAAACAGGCATGACGATTCCATTAGAACCTGAGCACAACTTTTAAGTTTTTAATATTATAAAAAAAGAAAAGAACTGAGAGTTATCACATTGATTTCTCACATCTATAAACAGTGGCAACCTAATTGGGATTATTGTTTGTTTTTAACTCTTGCTTGTTTATTAGCTGTTCCTTATTTTGTTCTTACAGGGGCTGTGCAATTGTGCAATGAATAACATTTCTCGTTATGGTTGCTGCTGTCCTGCATTTTGTTCTTAAAATCTGATTCATTATGCAATTAAACTGGCAGCCATTCTTAAAATCTGCTGTCCTACATCTTAATTTTCCCCCCAGACATTTTCTGCTGAAACAGGACAGGGGGCACGAGCTGTGATAGCATGTAAACTGGCAGCGATGGTGCCTGATAGAATTCTTTCAGAACGTGAGAACAATCTGAATTTAGAGTAGGTGCTGTAGTGCTGTTGACTTGGACACCCATTACTCCAATGTAAAAGAAATTGTCTCCCTAGCATCTGACCTTCCTGTGTCAGAACTTATACTGTATTTGAAGGTGGATAAAAGAAGAAATATGAGTGTAATTGATATATATTAAATGGATTACCCATTACCAACAAAAACCCGTCCATATATTTACAGTCCTTTTAAAAGTTCTTACATGTGTTGAGGCTCGTACTGTGAAACTTTAAACGGATGGATTAAGGGTTTGGGCAGAGGCTCCTCAACTTACCCATTGCTCACCCCTATATTTTTTCCATTTACAAGATTTTATTTACCTTTTCTCTTAATCGAAAAAAATTAAATTAAAAATATGTGTGTATATATTACTCAAATCTTATTTTAAATATGCATATTATGAAAATAAATACAAGGGCACGTCTTGTCAATGAAAAAAAGATGAGAATGAAATATGGATACATGAAAAAAAAATTAAGTTCATGTATCATGAATTAAGAAAAATTAGAATTAAATATATATATCATGCAAAAAAAATCAAGAACATATATTATACAATATAAATGAAATAATTGGACAAAGAATAAATAAAAGGTATAAATGAAAAACTAGAAGTAAATACCATATCCAATATTTCTTATAAAATACTTTTAACTGAATCACACTATTTAAAAAAATTAATTAAAATTAGTTAAAAGTAATAAATATGTAAAAACTAATATTTGAATAATTTGACTTGAAATAATATGTGTATGCTCAAAAAACTAACTTGGATTAGATTTATTCAAACCCTAGACCGCAGACCCACATGAAGACATGATTCAACTGAAGGTTCAACCGACATAAGTTAAGGGAACATGTGGAAGCTTCCCAGAAGGTTAAGACCATCTTCCACATCCCCTAGATCTCAACCTAGACAGTTAGATTAATGGATCTATCTTTCACTCCCCATATTTTTGGGGACCATTAGATGAAGCGAATGTGTGACGTTGGCTATAGATTGATTATTTATTTTTGCTTTGTTCACATTGTAGACACTTCTCGTACTTTTTACACATCCTATTGCTTTTTTTTTTTCCTCTCTCATGCCTTGGTACTCTCACATTCTTCATTCAAGTTCTTAGTGTATTTCAACAATTTCATTGAGCCAATTTCTTTTGATAGTCTTATGATAAACCCAGGAGCTTAGTTTCATTTCTCTTTGCTATTGGTGGCCCAAACTACTTTTTTTTTGATTTCATAATTAACTCAAATTTGCTGAAAAAATACGTATATTCAAAATAAGATTTGAATAATATATACACATTTTTTTAATTTAATTTTTCAATTAAAAGAAAATGTAAATAAAACTTTGTGAGTGGAAAAATTCTTACTTGAGATTTGAGTGGTGTTATTCATGAAGGAATACAAATAAGAGAGAGGGGGGAAGGAGGAGAGAGGAAAAGTGTGCGGAGGGCGGTGGGGCCCGGGGGAGAGATGAAGGATGTGTGATTAAGACAGAGAAGAGTTTTGAGAAGAGTGGCGCATTGGAAGAGAGGGAAGGAGAGATAGAAGTGCACGCGTTTCTAAAATAATAATAAAATAGTAGTGAGAGATATGAGAGTTGTATAGGCTGACATTTTGAAAGAATTACTATAAAATCTCATATAAGAGAATTAATATCAGAAAGGTCTCATTAATAACTCAAACAACAACCATTAACAATCATTTGAGACTTTTCTGATATTAATTCTCTTATATGAGATTTTATAATAATTTTCCATAAAATATTTAGGCTGTCGTGATTTGATTTGTCAAACTATATACACACACACCCACACATCCCCCCGTATACTTTTACCTCACAGTAATAAACCAACATTTTACTGTGACCAAGTTTCAAATCGCTTAAACTTATTTATTAAAATTCCTCTCCCTTGCTATAGTTTTATATTGTTAAAATTTAAAACTTTTTTAAATGTTAATTTTAAAAAAAAATTTAATCAGAATAAAATTATTATCATTAAAAAGATGAAAATACATAAAATAATTCTTATGAGTGAAGTTTATTGAAAAGAAGAGATTTTAATTATTTAATTATTTTTTTAAAAAATGTATTCAGTCGCACTTTATCCCTCTCCGCTGTAAATGCAAATCGCGAGAAGAATGATAGCGTTGGGGCATATATAACCAAGGCCTTTCTTTCTTTCTTTTTTTCTTCATTTTCTTTATCGGCGATCCTCTTCCTTTCTTTCTTTTTATTATTTTACTATTCCTTGTACAGTTGTGACTCCCCTTTCTTTCTTTCTTTGTTTTTATTTTCTCTTTCTTCTTCTTCTTTCCTTCTTCCTTCTTCTCCGGCCAACACTTCTTGTTTTTTCCCCTGAATTATAAGATATTTCAATAAGTAATTTTTTGTTGGAATATGACCCTCAATATGTAGAATAATTTTTCTGATAAATATTTGGACAATTTACTTTTTTTTTTTTCAAATTTCCTTTAAAATAAAATAATTTTCAAAAATAATTTTTGACTCAAAAATTTATACATACTTATGCAAAATTTTGTAATTGGCTTCTCCAAACATTAATTACATTTTATATTGCATTGGTTAAATTTTGGCATGTTACAATCTACTTTGCCTCAACATATATTTAGGCCATTAGCCCACATGCCAAACATTTAAATAAAACATAAGCAAGCTATTCAAATTCTACAGGGCTTCCATAAAATTAAATATGCTTACCAATAGATAAAATCATTAACTTGAATTTAGGCAATTATCCTTTCAATCTTCCATAACCTCCTTGATTTGCTTTGCCCTTGATGTGCTTGTGCCTAGATGGATGTTTAGGATTTTAGAGCGGACATGAAGTATTTGTATAACATCCCAAATTTTGACCAATGTGATATAAAAAATAATTGAGGCTTTAAGAAGTTAATTACAAATTTGAATGAGTATGAATAAATTGTTAGGTCAAAAGTATTTTACATAAAATAGAAAAAAATAAGTAAACTTGCCAAAAATTTATGTTAATAATTATTTTATATGTTAAGAGTCAAATTTTAATGAGAAAGTTACTTATTGAAAAATATTATTGCAATTTTAGATTATTGAAAAAAAAAAGATCAGACTGTAATGAAGATTGTGTGGGAGGGCAAACAAGTAAATTCACCCCCTCCCCCCAAACACATGCCACTCGTGTGGCAGAGGCAATAGCTTCCCCGCTCATTCATTACATTTCCGTCGACCATGAGCAGAGAGACAGCTAACAGACCGAGAGAGCGAGAGAAGGAGAGCTCGCCGTCGGGATTGCGGAACTCACCGGAATAGTGGCTGGAGAACGCATGCAATTACGGTTTCTTACTCAGGTGAGTTTGGCTTCTTCATTTCCATCTCTGAAATCCATTTTTGGGGGTGTGTTTGAGCTTCAAATAGTTTATAAATCAGAAGCATTAAAGAAATTTCACCGATTAATCCCTCCGTAAGTGTAAGATTTAAGCTCTATGGGTTGATTCAAGTCGTGTATGTTGATTCTTGTTCAAGCCGAGGTCTCCGCTTATATGTTCGTTGTGCATGTGGAATATGCTGATGTTCTTCTTCAATTTTTGACTGAGAAATGGAGATTACTCTTGATTAAAGTTAAGTTTGAGTGCTTATAAGTTACTGGAAGTTGGAACTCAAGTGATGCATGTAAAATATTTTGATCTCTAAAGCTCTGAATCATGGATTTCTGCTTGGGTGCACAGTGATTCGTTTCTGGTCTTAAATGCATAACTCCTTAGATTTGAGCTGAATTTCAGTGGCTAAGGAGTGTAATAGGAATTAATTAAGCATGCATGTTCATTCAATTTTTCTTTGCTGATAAAAGAAAATGGGGGCTCTCGGTGTTATTGGTTAAAGAGAAATAGCAAACATTTTGAGGTGTGAAAATGAGCTTATGGGTCTGTGAAAGGGTGTGAAGAACATGCGTGGTAATTTTTCCTTTTCATTCGGTATTTGTGTTGCTGCAAGCTGTTGATATGGATGAATTGAGAACAGGGATTTCAGTTCTTGGTAGTCTGAGACCAAAGCTTGAATGTTAAATTAGTTTAAAGGTTTAATAAGGAGGATAACTGAACAGGAGTTGTGGTTTTGGTGTGCGTTTTCTGCTGAGGTTGTTGGATTGGAATGCACAAACGTTTAGTTGTGAGTAAATCCTTTTTGTTTCTTAGGAACCTGAGCAATGTGGAAGTTTTGATTTAATCAAAGAAAATGTGTGTGTGTGTGTGTGTACAAGCACGAGTGTGTAGCTGTGTGAACATATATACGCTCTGTGAGTTGGGATTCATAATTCAAAGGATTAAAGTGATTGAGGATATTTTGGGGTTCTTAAACACACACACACACACACACACACACACACACACACACACACACACACACACACACTTTATCAATTAAAATTGAGAATTTATTGTTGGATTAAGGATTTAAGCTTTGAGTCTTCTATTTTATTTGAGCTAAAACCATACCTAATGATATCTTCTGTACTTGATATTTTGGGAGCATTTAATACACATATCAAGCTTTGAAATAAATCATAGAACACATTATTGGGATGATTGGAGTGTGAGTTATGAATTTTTCAAATTGGATCAGAAAACTGGAAAATGGTATATTTTGTGATGAAGCAGCTGACTTTGAACATATTTTTAAATAGTCAAACAGTCTTTGTTGATCATAAAATTTGGTAACAAATAGTACTCATAACAAGCTTTAAAATGGGTACTAGAATGCATTATTTGGAAAAGTATATTATAAGTTATGAACTGATGAAAGTTGGTTCTTTAATCTGAAAAATTAGAAAAATTGCTTAACAAGTAGCAACTTCTGAGCATTAATTTTAAGAATATGTGTTAATTATAATCTACGAATGATAATTTTCCTTAAAAGAGAATAATGAGAGCTTCAAATAGAAATTTGAACCATTTCATTTGGAATTATATGGAGAAAGATATGATTTTTTTAAGGTTAGTGGAAAATCCAAATGTCAAGAAAGATAAATAATGTAAAGGGGCAGAAATGAGGTTAGGAAATAAAGATGAGCTTAATGAAGCTGGATAAGCGTATAATTAACAAAATATTATACGTGTATATTTTTAAGATTTGACATATGCTTGAGCACCCCAAGGAAAGCTGGGAAATGGATTTGCTAAAGAAAGTAAAGGTAAACGAAGGGAGACAGATAGAAATCATTTTTATCTTATTCTTATGTATTTAATTTCACATGCTTGTTTGGGCCATATATGTTATGTTTGATGTGATGAAATCCCTTTAGAATGTTTTTCCCTTGGGCCCCTCCGAAGGTGCAGGGGTGTTATGTGAAATGATATCCGTATGAACATGTGGCTTATTTTTGCATGATTGCGAATTTTATATATTACTATTTGATAAATTGTGGTTTTTACGGAGATTTTTGAATTTCACCCTCCTTTTCCATAAAATACAGCTAAAGCTGATAGTTCAAAAGATAAGAAAATGGTGACTAAAGAGGTACAGAAGGTGAGAATGAAGGATAATGAAGAAGATGAAAGAAACCCTTTTTTACATATATTTTTTGCTTGATTCGTAGTTAAGGATTTATTTTGATATAAGTTTGTTAGCTTAATTGGGTATGTATATATAATTGTACAAATTATATACATAATAATATGAGACATAAGGTAATTGTGCAGCAGAAGTGTAGTGGTTCCATAATCCACAAATCCTATGATCAAACTTGGCTCAATGGATTTTTCAAAAAAAATTTATATAGAAGTTGTTTAAAAAGTTTTAAAATTTTCAAAAAGTCTCATTCTAAATTAATTAGACAAAAGTATATTTTATAGAAGGCAGGACTCTTGCCTAAATTAACTGCATTTAGGAGTTAAGAGGATTTAGAATGGATAGAGTTAAAGAACAGGTGTAACAGTTTGTCCTCGTTACTTTTGGTACCCACGCGAATGGAATCACAGTAGAGGACATAGTTATAGTGCGGAACAAAAACACCAGAGGGAGAGAAAGTTGAGTGAGAGAATTTGTTGTATCAAAAACTGTCTTGAAGTTTGGAGCTTTCCCTTTTTTGAAAAATTGAACGCACACTCTTCCACTCTCCCCTCCATTATCTCACGCTATGGAGAGGAGATCATAATTGTTCCCATTCCTTAATTTATGTGTTGGGAATATTACACTTTTGTTGTCCTAGAAATATAAATATTGTATTTTGTTCTTAGGTCAATGAATTTAGCCTAATCCAATAAGGGTGAACTATCTTATTTTTCAACATATTGTCATGGATAAGCAAGATTTCTTAGAAACCTCAAGAACAAATTACCAAACTTCATCATCAAACAATGCATGATCATGCCACATTACCTTGCATAAATAAGACATATATGAATATGATAGCTAAGGCCAATTGTCACTGGCTTAGTGATTTACTTGATGTAAGCACCGTGCAGCCAAACAAGCTTTACCAGACCTCGAACTTGAAACTTGCTAGTAAGCTTACTAAGTCTTGACTTAGTTGTGAAAACTAAGGAAAAACTAAAGAGAGAAAGAGTATGGGAGAATGCTTCTCTTATTGCTTGGAGAATGTTTGAATGGATGATTACAAATAGACCCTTAGGGGATATTTATACTACTCCACTGATCGAACACGGTTTTTGTGCGCACCATCTTTCTGAACCGCTATCGGTTCTTAGATTTTTTCGGTACCATTTTATATCGCGACATATTTTAAAATGTGTCGCGACATTTTCCCTGTTAAGTCGCGACATATTTGGATTTATGTTGCGACATTAAGCCTAACATCAGAGCCCTAACTTCTTTATATCAGTAGTTCCCGACGGTTCATTCATTTCTTCCAGCCGTCGCGACCCTCTTACCCCATCAAGCATTACAGTTCCTCATCTCCTGCTCAACAGTCATCTACACCCCTTCATTATTCATCCGTTGCGACCCCTTAGCCACTCCTCTCTTCGATATATACTCTCCCCTCCACCCATTCACATCTCCATTTCTCTCACAGCAGCGAGAGCAACTTCCTTTGTGCTTTTGCATTCTCTCCACATTCATTCTCTTCAGGCAATCAAGGTATTTCCCCAATTTTTCCCTTTTGTGATCCTCTTTAATTTCGGTTCATAGTTCCCCTCTTTCTCCTCACGTTAGTTAGTTTCGATTGTTATCTGCTTGGTTTGGTTTACGAATGTTGGTCTGTATATCAGTACTATAGTGATCACTGCTTACATTTCATTCTCATAATACCTTTTCTGGCTTAAAATTGATTTGGTTGTTGAAAATTTCAATCTCCTTCAACAGACGGGTTTTAATTGGGAATCACTTTCAAAATTTTGCCTTATGTCGGGACGTGTGTTATATATATCACGACATAAACCTTGCAACAGCTCTCGGTACAGTTTATGTTGTGACATGTATACCAAAATGTCGCGACATGTTTGCTCAGAAGGAATTTTTACCTTTCTTCCACAACCAATGTCAGTTTGTCGCTCAAGCAAAAATATTGTCTTCAATGATCACATTGCATCGATATTCTAGCAACCTCCATAGGATAACGTAAACCCTGTCAATTGTGGATGTTTTTCATTGTTTGTTTTGTGTGTTGTTTTGTTTTGTGTGGGGAGAAAGATGGTGCGCACAAAAGATCTGAGAACCGATAGCGGTTCAGAAGGCAAAGCACCGATCCACTTGTCTTTGGCAGAGGCTGTCAAAAAGTTTGGTAGCAGGGGGGCTGTACAGGAGTGCTTTTTCCCCGAGACCCTCCAATTTCTTTTTTATCAGCTGGCAGTCGATTTGGGTCTTGCGGAACTCATGAAGAAAAGGACCCCAGCCAATCTGACAGTAGTCCGTGAGTTTTATATGCACTCTGTCACGATTGGGGCACTTGGTATCAGTTTTAGAAACCAGGAGTTTACTATTGATGCTGACGATATCCGCAGATTCTACCAGTTACCGGCAGTTAAGCAGTGTCAATTTCAGCGTATGCGATACAACCTTAACCTCGTCCATTGGGATGAAGCTTTTGAAGTGATGGGCGTCGAAGGTGCTTGGTGGACTAGGAGGGGTGAGAAGCAAATTTTTTGAAAGGAAATACATGAACAAAGAAGCGAAGGTCTGGCTAAACTTTATGACTTACAATGTTCGGCCGCTTGCTCACATCTCAGACATTCCGGTTGAGGGGGACTTACTCTTGTACCTTCTAATGACTGGAAAACCGGTTGACATAGCTGTGATAGCGAGGGATCAAATACTACACTACATGAACAGTGCCCGTGCTCTATTGGTCTTTCCCCACCTCATCACTGACATTTGCAGGGCCAGAAGGATTATTGAGAGAAAAGCGGATCTGACGCTTGCCCCCGTTACCATTAGGATGTTCACTGCTCCGCGACCTACACCTGAAGCCGCTGAATCCAGCAAAAGTAGAAAGAAGGGAAAGCGTCTAGCAGTGGAGGAGTCGGCTAAACCCGAAGCGACTGCTGTAGAGGGGGGAACTCGCATCTCCTTAAATTCCCTCAGTGAGCAGATAGCCATCTTGACCGATTAGGTCATTTCTATGAACCAGCAAATGATGGCTAATGAACTCCGCCGCCAAAGGTTCCTGGACCCCCTTATGTTTCAGATGGCAAAGACCCTGCACGTCGAATTTCCCCCTGGTTTTGAAGAGGAATTTTGGCAAAGCTCTTGTACCTCGACTCCCTTCTTTCCATCAGGGCTAGGGGAGCCTGCGGTAGAGGGTGGCGATATTGAGGTCGAACCAGAGGAAGTAGATGATCCCCAGGATGGTGTAGGAGGGGAAGAGTGATTTATCTTTTGTTTTTATTTCTGTTTTTTATTCCATGTTTAATTGTAGTGTGTTTTATTTGTGAACTTCGCATTTCTGGCCTCAGTTTCATGTTGTGTGTCCCTTTCTTAATACACTTGATAGTTCAGTGTAATTCTGTGTTTCCTGTGTTCTTCTTTCCGATCTCTCATTCCTCCCATTCTTTTGCATTGGGGACACTGCAATTTTTAAGTGTGGGGGAGATTTTTGACTGTGATTAACCCTGTTTTGTGTGATGAATGGAGGTGTGGTGAATGAAATCGTAAGCTTTAATGCATTTTGCATGTTCAAATGTCAGGCCCTTGAGAATTTTTAGCTTCTGTGCACTATAAGTCGCGACATTTTATATTATATGTATGTCGCGACATTAACCCCTCTGATGCCTATGCTCACCCTCGGTACAATTTCTGTCGCGACATTAATAGTAATTTTTGCATCTAAGTGATCTGTGTGTGGAAAATTCCTCTAAGTGCATCTTGCATTGTTTTCAAAGCGAATTCTTGGCCTTTTCAATTCAAATTAATGCATTAAACCAAGGAAACCATCTTCAATGTAAATCTTTGTGATCCTGGCTTTTGAAAATGAATTCTTTAAGATTTTACAAAGACCCTTGGGACTCTTGCATGCTCGTTAATGACCCTTGTGATCATCTTTGATCAATCATCCAAAGTTTTACTTCTTTTGATGAATGTTCTAATGTCTTGTGAATAGTGCACATTGATTGAAACTTCATGTATGAATAGAGGGGACATAAACCCTTGTTGGAAGGATATCTCTAATTACTAGGGAACCAATTACTTGGCTCCCCGGCAACGGAGCCATTGATCGGACACGGTTTTATCATCTTCCGGTTCGATACAAAATGATTGCTCCAAATTAATGCAGTATAGTGGGCAACCAATCGTTCTTCTCGAGAAGCGATTTATTGGTTTCCTAGTCTAAATTGATTATCAAAAACATGTTGAACTTGAATTTGTAAAATAGAGGGTTTTAGTCTAAAGCTACAGAATAAAATGCAATGCAGTGAAATATTTTTGGTATTTTCAATGATTGAAAATGTAGTTTGGATTAAGTAGGAATAAAATGAATATGCTCTCAGTGATGGAAACTTAACTATCCTTGCCTTGGTTTAATTATGGGAGGTCAATCCTTCTGAGTTTAATTGATTAACCCTAAGCTATCACTTAGATCCAATGGTTCAATTAATGCAGATTGGTTTGAATCCAAGACAAACAACATTCCTTAAAACACTGTTCAGTAACACTCAGAATGTAGAAAGAAGAATTGATGTTCAGGCTTTTGAAGGATTGCAATCGCAATCACAGAAACCTAATGAACAAACAATTACCAATGATCATTGATAATCTAGTGAACACAAGGAATCAAATCTGAAATTCATGAATTATAATCCATATGAACAACAATCAATCCAATTACACAGCCAAATCATAAATTCGCAAATCTGCAAACTGAAGTTTATAGCAGTAGAAGTCTCTAGATCTAAAGATTTCTACAACATTCAAATGCAAGATAAGGCTAGGTATACTCCCCCAATGAATCTTTGGCTCAAGTCTTGCTCTCCATCACCGAGAGGCCAAGAATCTAGCCTCTCATGATTCCAAGAACGCAGCAGCTATCACTCCTTCGCTCAGCCATCAGAAAAGGAAGATGAAAATGGAGATAGTGCAGAAAGATGAGAAATGGAAGGTAGTTGAAATGTGAGGAAGATGGAAAAATGGAGGTGAAAGATGAAGAAGAATTGGGGAAGATCTGCAGAAGGTTGAAGAAGAACACAGAGAACTCCACTCCGCTTCCTGATCTCTCTCCTCCCAGTACAGAATGAATCTATCGTGATTGTTCCCTCCCCTTTAGATCTAGTTGCTGATCTCAACTCAAAATGCACAGCATCAATTCCACGTTCTAATGTCACGACTTAAGTTGACGTATGTCGCGACTAAAACGTATATATGTCGAGACTTTTGAGGCCAACAAAACTCCAGGAATTATGCACAAGTCGCGACATTGTTGTTATAAGTCGCGACACTAATCATCCAGTGACATTTCCCTCCGTGTTGAATTGCATTCTCCTTAGTTACATCTTCGAGCATTCGAATATCTCCCTTTTGCATCTGCAACAGAAGCGAAAGGAAGCCTCGTTAAAGCATAAAAACACTGAGGCTCAAAAGCATATACAACTGGGGGACACAATTAACTCAATTTCCCTTATTTGTGTTATTATATATGCAATGAATGACTACAAAGATAAAAGGGTTCAATTTAACACAAAATAGAGCAATTAAGCTATCAAATATCCCGAAATGAAGCAAGAAAATCATGTAAATATTGACGTTTATCATCCACCTCCTCAATGGACGGTGGTGATCTATTCGATCTAATGGTTTATATTGACCTTCCAGAATCCTCTCCTAAAATATCTAAATATTTACACATGTGAGGAAAAGTAAGGAAGAGTATAGAGAATTTTAGAATATCCTAGAGAATCTTAGGGTATTCAAGTATATACAAGAGAATTCTAGAGAGTTCAAGGACTCTCTAGAGTGGACCATGACATTCTCCCCCACCTAATCTGGCGACATCCTCGTTGCCTTTGTCCCCTCGTAGGCTTGGATCTAGTCTCGGAATTGCCACAAATGAGAAATGGGCTCCTAGTATGCCTCACTCTCGAGTAGACCTTTCCACCTGACAAGAAGTTCATGAATTGAAGATTGGTTCAAATAAGGCACCCTTCAATTAGCTAAAATCTCTTCTACCTGCTTGTCATGCTGAACTTTGATGCCCGTCGGTACGCGTTGTAAGATGCTTTTGTCCGGATCCAAATGATCTCCATGGTAAGGCTTTAGTAAACTTACATAGAAGACAAGATGATACTTGATACCGGGAGGCAACTCAATTTTGTAAGCTTGGGTCCCTACCCTTTTGAGGATGGGAAAGGGCCCCTCATAGATGAGAACCCGATGTCTTTCGCTCAATCTGGCGTGATTGTACATCTTGACAAAGACAAGGTCCCCAACTTGGGACTCCCTCGGGCGTCTCTTCTTGTCAGTCCACTTCTTCATTATCTTGGAGGCTTTCTCCAAGTAGGCCCAAGCCATGTCGGTTTGATCATTCCAATCCTTCACAAACTTGTACGGGGGAGGACTTGGACCTCTGCACCCTGTGGCAATCGTGCTTGGCGTCAAGGTTTGCTGTCCTATGACAATCTCGAATGAACTCCTTCCCGTGGACTCGCTCTTTTAAAGGTTGTAAGAGAATTAGGCTACATCCAGCAGCTTTGCCTAATCTCGCTAGTTAGCACTCATATAGTGCCTTAAGTAGAGTTCCAAAATAGCATTCACCCTCTCAGTCTGCCCATCACTCTGAGGGTGAAAATTTGTGGAGAAGTTGAGCTCGGAATCCATGAGCTTGAACAACTTCGTCCAAAATCATCCTGTGAAGCGAATGTCTCAATCGCTCACTATCGAACGAGGCAAGCCCCAATACTTGACCACATGTCTGAAAAATAATTGGGCAGCCTGCTCAACAGAACATTCCTTGGGTATAGGAATGAAGGTGGCATACTTAGAGAACCAATCCACCGCCACAATAACCCAATTAAAGCCTTCGCTGTTGGGTACACCCACAATGTAATCTATTGAGATGTTCTCCCATGGACGTTCAGGGATAGGGAGGGGTTGCAGCAATCAAGCTGGTGTTGCTTGTTCTACCTTGTCCTGCTGGCACAAAAGACAAGTCTTCACACAGGCCTCTACATCATTCTTCAACCGAGGCCAATAGTAGGAATCACCTACCAGCGCTAGCGTGTGATGCAGGCCAGGATGGCCAGCCTACATACTATCATGACATTCCTTTAGTACTTTACACCGAAGGTTGTCATGTGAAGGAACATAGATACGGTTGCCTTTTGTGAGGAAAAAACCTATATTCCACCTAGAACCTTCGGGTCTTGCCTTCTTTCACAAGGCCAATGATGGATTGGGCTATTTTATCATACTTCAGCCCTTCCTTGATGCGCTCTCATAGGTTGCCTTCGGGTCAGCATATACTGGCAAGGGTACTCTTGCGGCTTAGGGCATCGACTACTAGGTTAGCCTTACCCGGTTTGTACTCCATATCGTATACAAACTCTGCAAGGAAATTGGGCTTGCTTGGGAGTAAGTTTCTTCTGTGAATGGAAATAGCTGGCAGCCACATTATCAGTTTTGATCACGAACCTGCTCCCAAGTAGATAATGCCTCCATGTCTGAAGTTAATGGACTACCGCGGTCATTTCTTTTTTTTGCACGGTGTACCGTCTCTCTGTATCATTGAGCTTCCGGCTCTCAAAAGCAATGGGGTGTCACTCTTGCATTAAGACTCCCCCAATGGCAAAGTTAGAAGCATCCGTGTGTAGTTCAAACGATTTGTTGAGATCAGGGAGAGCTAGTACAGGTTCCTCAGTGACAGCCTTCTTTAGAGCTTCAAAGGCTTGTTAGCATGTGAAACTCCAACCCCATACTTGCTTTTTCCTCAACAAATTTGTGAGTGGAGAGGCAATGTTGGAATATCCTTGGATGAATCGCCGGTAGTAGTTCACCAAGCCAAGAAATGATCTTAACTCGGTAGTAGTTCACCAAGCCAAGAAATCCTTGGATGAATCGCCGGTAGTAGAACAATTGTTGCAAGTGTTTCACATGCTCCTCCAAGGTCTTGCTATAAATAACTATATCATTAAGATAAACTACCACAAAACGATCAAGATAAGGAGCAAGTACCTTGTTCATGAGAGTGCAAAATGTGGCCGGTGCGTTTATGAGACCAAAGGCATGACAAGAAACTCATATGCTCTATAGCATGTAACGCATCCGTCTTTGGCTCATCCCCTTCTGCTATGCGGACTTGATAGTACTCACTCCTCAAATCAAGCTTGGTGAAGAACCTTGCATCCCCAAGTTGATCAAAGAGATCATCAATACAAGGAATGTGATACTTGTTCTTGATGGTGATCTTATTCAAGGCTCCGTAGTCTATGCATAGACAAAGTAAACCATCATGTTTCTTCTGAAATAAGATTGGCGCACCATATGGTGACTTTGAGGGACGAACATACCCTACATCGATCAGTTCCTTCAACTGTCTTCATAGCTCTTCTAGCTCTGAAGGTGCTATATGGTAAGGAGCAAATGCGTGCGGTTTGGACCCTAGTTCCAACTCGATTGCGTGATCAACCTCTCTCTTTGGAGGAAGCTTCTTCAGCAACTCGATTGGCATGACGTCTTTGAACTCATCAAGGACTTCTTGAACCGCCTTAGGGACTTCAGCATTCTTGACCACTTCATCCATCTTCAGAGTGGCCAAGTAGGTGGTCTCCTGTTTCTTAAGACCCTTAGAGAATTAAAGGGTGGAGATCATGCGCCCCTCATCAAACTGCCGTTTGATTGGAACATAGTACTGACGCTTCCCTTCTCCAATATACATGGTGTCGGAGTAGGACGTAAGCGTGATCTTGTTCCTGTCAAGGAAGTCTATGCTAAGATAGAACTTCTTGTCATTAAGGGGAGCAACGATGATGTCGGCCTTTCCCTTGCTTTGTTCAATCTGGATGGGAGTACCTCAAGCAATACCATATATAAGGACACTTCCTGAGTTCACCCCTTTTACGTAGCCTTCCTCCTTAGTATAAGAAAGGCCTATCTCCTCTGCTATCTCTTTAGCCATGTAGATGAAGTCAGCACTTGAGTCTATCATGGCTGACAAAGGCTTGTCATTGATGTTGACCTGCACGTATGCTCGCCCTAATGACGCTTCTCATCTCTTTTCTCCAGGGAGCTGATATAAGTCATGGAGGCAATGTGTGCCTCCCCCTTCTTCTCTTTCTCCATGATGAGGGAAGCAAGCATTACCTTCTTCGGGCACTCGAAGACTCGATGTGGATCGTTGTAAAGGAAGCACGAGACCTTCCTTGGAGGGTCTTCCTTTTTGGCTTGTCCCTTGTAGAATTGGCTCGGCTTGTCCTTTTTAGGTGGATGTTCATGATCTCCCCCACCTTTACCACTGTGGTTTCCTTTCTTGACAGGGCCCTTGGATGACTCTTTGTATTCAACCAAGGCTCTGCAGTAGCAGCAACGGATGCAAGATCTTGAACCCCTCGCCTCTTGAGTTCTGTCTTGGCCCAGCTACACAATCCATCAAGGAAGGTGAAGAGGGCATCTTTCTCGCTCATATCTGAGATCTCCAGAAGCAACTCTTGGAATTCTTGGACATACTCCTGAATATGTCCTTCCTTGTGTTGGAGGCGATGAAGCTTGGCCCTTGCTTCCTTTTATGCATCCTCAGGGTAGAACTGCTTCTTCGGCCCCCTCTTGAACTCATCCCATGTCTGGATGGGTTCGGATCCCCTCTTGACGTCATCACACCTATGACGCCACCATACAAGAGCAATATCTTTAAGGAAGAGGGATGCGTGAATTACTTTATAGCATTCCTCCATGATCCCCATTACTTCAAAGTAAGCCTCTAGTCCCCAAAGGAAGTTGTCAATTTCCCTTGCATTCCTTGCCCTGCTGAAGAAGGAAGTCTGGGGACATTTGCCTTTGAAGAGGAAGGCACTTAGCCAACCCCTATATTGGCCACCGCGGCCATGCAAGTCTTCACTTGCATCACAAGCTCCTCCACTTGTGTCCGTAGCGCAAAATTTTCTCCTCTCTGTGCCTGGAGTTCAGCCTTAAGGGTTTCCACCTCCTCGGACCACCCTTTCCCAACTGCCTGGAAAGCATTCTGCATCTCAGCTCTTAGCTCATCGTCATCTTCCCTAGACTTGAGCCCTTTGATGCGTTGGATAGCATCGCCAACCTGTTCCCCTAAGTTTGGTGGCTTCCACCAAAGCCACCCTCTCCTTTAGAGCAGTCATCATCTCTTTGTTGGCCTTCTCCTTGCCCTTCTTTCCAGCACCTTGTTGGGAAGGGACAACTTTAGTCACAGATGAGGCAATCTCTTTCTCTCAAATTCCTAAACCTGACTCTGATACCAACTATCACGGGTTTAGTGATTTACTTGATGTAAGCACCGTGGGCTTAGCAAGTTTTACTGGACCTCGTACTTAAAACCTGCTAGTAAGCCTATTAAGTCTTGACTTAGTTGTGAAAACTAAGGAAAGACTAGAGAGAGAAGGAGTATGGGAGAATGCTTCTCTTATTGCTTGGAGAATAGTTGAATGGATGAATACAAATGGACCCTTGGGAGATATTTATACTACTTCATCTCCTCAATGAACGGTAGAGATCTATTCGATCTAACGATCTATATCGACCTTCTAGAATCCTCTCCTATAATATCTAGATATTTACACATATGAAGAAAAGTAAGGAAGAGTATGGAGAATTCTAGAATATCCTAGAGAATCCTAGGGTATTCAAGTATATACAAGAGAATTTTAGAAAGTTCAAGGACCCTCTAGAGTGGATTGTGACACAAGGCACACGTAAGGCAAGGAACTCGCATGTTCAATCATCAGGATCACATTCAAATAATCATGGCAAGTTTAATATTACTTAAAAATTATATTAGGTAAACTTGCCACCTTTATCAGCCATTTTATTTTTGCTTTTGGCTGAATAAATCAACCCATGAAAAATAAATTTTTCTACTTGAATCACTAGGGTTTACAGTGATTTGTTGCTTAAACGACATACGCCATAATTAAATATATACATGATAATATAACGGGATGAAACATTAAACACACATAATCTTTTTTTGTTATTACTCAATTATCTACCTATGCTTGAAAGGGTGTTGAACACATATAATATCCAATCATCCATTAGCAATTATAGATACATTGACATTGATATCTGCCTGGTGTGTTAACACTTTCTTTGCATACTTCAGTGCCTTTTTAATCTTAAAGCATTTCTCTTGGCACTTGGAAAGATAACACTGTTCCGTTGTTAGATCCAAAACCTCTACACATCTTGCGGCTTCACCGCTCATTGCCATATCTATAGCAAGAGAAAAGATCCAAAAACTCTCCAACTACATCAAGAATCATAAACCTAGCTATCAGTTTATTATTATATTTATAATTTTATGTTCGTTTATCACAAGTCCCCAGGTGAACAACAATCACAGGTAATCGAAGGATATTTAAAGTACTATTGCCCCCGATGACCTTAATTCATGTTGTCTTTCAAAAGGTTGCGGTGTGAATTTATCGAAGTATTCACTCATGAGCAATATTGCTTCTGAAGTGTTTTTTAGGAGTAATATTGTTTCAAAAATTTTAAAATAGAGCAATATTACCTTTTACTGTTAAAATTATTAAACAATGGCAAGAAGGAGGTGCCATTGCGAACATGTGACAAAAAAGAGTTGACGAAGGTGCGATAGGGTGTTGGCGGCAAAGGTTTTGGGTATTTGGCTCTTTGACGACATAGGGTTCAAGAAAATCAGTTGGGATTTTGGATAATTTTGATTGAGGACTAAGGAGCAACGAAACACGAAAGTCAGAGCTAGACGAGGTAAGGAGGACGAAGTGAGGAAGATAGTGACTAGTGAGCGACAGTGCAAGAGTAAACTGTGAAGGATCGTATGTAATTAGGGTAGAGCTAGGAATTGATTTTTTTTTCATTGAATAGAAATATGAGAAAAATTAAGTCAAGTTTTTACGTCTCCAATCACATCACCATATGTCCAATATTTTTTATATATATTCATAGAAAGATTCAAAAAACTAGGCTGACCATTAAACAGGCTAAGAAAAAGGTTTAGAGGTTGATGGGTCAGATCAGGGTTTACTCTGTATCAGACTGACTATATTAAAATAATGGAATTTAGTAGATTAGATTTAATTTTATAAAAATTAATAGGTAAAACTTATAATATGATTTTATTTGAGGCATATTTTAATTTTTAGTGTTTAATTAAATATAAATGATAAAAACAATTGAGATAAAATGAATTTATTTTATTTTATTTCTTTATGAGTAAATTTGTTTAAATAGAAAATAGAGAATTAAAGACTAGTTTTATTACCATATTTATTTTTAAAATTAATTCATCACATCTTCCTACTTTGGTTTCATTTTTCGGTGTTTTTAGCCTTGAAAGAGTATTTTTAAGGTAAATCGACCTAATCGGGTCAGATCGATTTCCTGTTCATCACCCATCCAAACCAGATCGATGATAAGGTCACCAGTTTATGGCCTGAACTGTCCAGTCCGGTCCTGTTTTTCTTACCATGATTTATAATTAAACTAAAATATACATTTAATTCTTTAAATTCACATTAAGTTTTAATTTAGTCTTTTAAATTTAAAATGCACCTTTAATCCTTTATTGTCATCATCGTCACTTTTATTTAATAAAAATGATAATTCAATCATCATTCTATAATTAAATAATATTAAGATATACTTAAATATTGAGTATTTAATATACTTTTTTAATTAATGTTGAACAATAGTTTGTTAGCATTTAAGTGCATAATTATCATTTTAAATTTGCTGAATCATCATATCTGTTAAATAAAATAACGACGTTAACAATAAAAGACTAAAAGTATATTTTTAAACTTAAAAAATCGAACTGAAATATAAAGTAAATTTAAATGATCAAATATATATTTTAACATTTATAATTAAATGATAATATTTTATTAATGGGGCACATACTCATATATTATTAGAGAATTTGCAAGCAGATAAAATGTCAACTCAAACCTACCAAGCCCAACTTGCTTTACTGATTTAAAGACGTAAAATTAATAAATGCATGCACGTGTGTAGTGTGTAACATTCTCACATCTGTAGGCCCTTGAATATGATCTCCCTTTTATTGCCAACAAATATGATCTCCCTGACCATTAAATGTTTAAATGAATGATAAAAATATTTTATGCTTTGACAATCAACTCGCTACGGTTAAAATTACTATTGAAGTTAACAATTTTTATCATGTTAAAATTTTTATATATTTTTATTATATACTATCTCATTTAAAAAAAAATTACTTGCTATTTGACATATGACTTTATGTAATTTTTAAATACCTAAAATAAATTATTTAGAAAATTATAAAAAAGCATTTAAAATATTTATTGCCTTTTTAAATAAAGATATAAATACTTAAAATTACGCATCAAATGTTATTTTATATAATAAAAATTTAAAAATTACAACATTGCAAAAACATTAACTTTAACAATGATTTTAACAGTAGAGGAGTTGGTAGTTAAAATATGAAGCATTATCGTCATTAATTTAAACTTTTAAATGTTAGAAAGATTGTGCGCCTGGACTAGTTCAAAGAGTTATGTATGTAAGTCGGAAATAAATAAAAAATAATATTAAAACAAAATACTAAAAATTTTGTTGTGTGATATATCGATATTATTTAAAAGATCCTAATAAATGTAAACTTATACAAACAACAACAAAGATAAAAGGTTCTCACCTGAAAACATAAAAAGGACAAGAAAAGCTACCATAGTCAAAGGATTATGAGCTTGTGATGCGTCTGCATAATGATTTTGAATTTATATACAAGTGAAGCTAGTATAATTTTTGGAATAATTAATTACTTTCAAGAGCATTTATTGTTATTTACTTTTTCTGATTTTGTATTTCACATTGAATTAGTTCTAAAGGTTTACTTCCAAAAATGCAAATATATTTACTACTTAATTTTTATAATTTGGTTTAGATTTGTAAAAGATCACATGCAATAAATTCAAGAAAAAATGCCAATTATGATGATATTATATTTGCAATATTTTGTGTGATGAGTAGGCCTCAGTGTCTCAATAACCACCTAGCCACCTAGCTAATATGGACAACCGTATAGCATGAATGGAGCTGTAATTTACAGCTTGGAGTCATCATTGTTTTACCTTGCATGCCTTATATAAGGATTCAAAAAGAGTCATGTTGTCACTATTAAGTTGTAAGCATAAGGTAAAAATGATACACTACCTTAAATCTTAAGAAGTGCATTTGTTGGGAAAGATTTTACCTATACTTACAACTTATTTGGGATTAGCATGAATAGGTTGATTAACTTTTGAAAAGTGATCGTACGCAATCCAAGGTAAGTTTATGATATGAGTTTCATCTCGACTTTCGTAAAAATGATTCTAGAAATGGTTAACAAACAAAATAGAATCTTTATTGTGTTTCAAGTCCTGAAATGATTTAGTTTCGAGTTCAAAGTAATTTAGAAGTTGGGACATAGATTTTTCTAATTTCATGATAATCAATTTATCCATTCTTCTACATTAATAATCCAGATGTAAAATGTTTTAACTAATGTTTATTTTTAAAAAAAGTATAGAAGAATTTTTTTTCATTATATATCCATTAAAATATCTTTTATAAAAAATGTAAAAATTTAATTTCAATCATCCGAGATAGATCTAACCAATACGTAATGGTGATGATTTCTTTTTTTATCAATAAAAATTTAGATGAGTTGAGTCTCATGGATTCATTAAAGTTAAAGCATGCCTCCATGTTCAAAGATTACTAATAGTTATGAAGGTAATTACAAATTGTTTATCGGTGAGAGAAAAGATTGAATTTAAAGGAGAATAATACTTTTTTCCCTCTCCGCTTGTGAGAGCTTTTTCCCCTCCGTTTGTGAGAGTTTTCCTCCAGTCACGAGTGGAATACCCTGTTAGCGATTGTCCCCCTCATCATTCCATCAGGTCCTCGTAAGGTGTGTGTGTGTGTGTTTTCTGTATTACTTTGGCTTGGCACAGATCTGGTTTCCCTAGACTGCGTACAGCGATAATGGAGATAGTACAAAGTAGCCGACAACAAAGTCAAACCAAGAAAGTTCTCCTCAATTTGAAAACAGAAAGCATGGATCGCAAAGGAAGGGCCCTTGTATGAAAGCTTGAAACTGATAGAAACATGAATAAAGGTGTGGTAATCACGATGAAAAAAAAGGCTGGGGTCTAGACAAGGAAGTGGAAGTGCATGAGATGGTAGATAAAAACACATTCCTTTTCCGCTTTAAGAACACTGACGACTACAACAGAGTCTTTAAGGGTCGTCCGTGGTCCATCCAAGGCGCTCTGCTTAATCTCCAGCATTGGGATGAATTTATGGTTTACGGAGAAGTCGATTTCAAATGGTGCCCCTTCTAGGTACAATTCCATGGATTGCCACACATTGCTTTTAACATGGAAAATGCTGTCATTATGGGAAACGTCATAGGAAAAGTGGTAATGGTGGAAAATCCCATGCTGAACAACAGACTTGCAAGGACATTTATTAGAGCTAGAGTGTTGGTTAATCTCCATGAACCACTCACACCAGGTTTTTGGGTCCCTAGGCCAGAACGTAAACCAGCATGGGTTGACGTACGATATGAGCGACTCTAAAACTTCTGCTATGATTGTGGTTGGATTGGGCATGAGGCACGAAATTGCAAGTTTAAAAATGCTGAGATGATAGATGATGATGAAGACGCAGAATTTGGAAGCTGGTTAGGTACCTCGCATGTCAAAACCATAAAAGAAGCTATTGAAGTATGCATGGATGGGTGGGGTGAAGCTCACCTGGAAAAGGTAAGAACCTCACCAGCGGCGGGGTTCCACAGCAGTGGTAAGGAAAGGGGATGATGAGCTGATTATGGGAAGAACGTGCGGTTAGGCGAAGGATCCGGAAAAAACAATAATCAAGGGACAACGGGCAACAACTTTAAATGCATTAATGTGGTGATTGAAGAACCAAAAAATCAGGAGAAGGGCATAAAAATTGTAGCAAATCAGGAGAAGTTTCCAAATGAGCATATCACATTAAAAGAATGGCATCAAGTTAATCCTGAAACTAAAGGCAGCAATTCTAACCCCGACACTCACACGGGCCCCACAAATGTGGCCTCTCCAAAAGAACAAGGCCCACTATCACCAACCAACTTAGCGGCTACACTTGACAGACTAAGGACCAATTACTTCGTTGAATTCCCCATGGAGGATCTTGAAGCCCAGACAGCATTAGTCCCCTACATTAAGCAATCTCCTATCTCGACTATAACGGCTGGGCTGCTTAATGTTACACTGAAGCGTCCCACGCATGAATTACTAAACCCGACACATACAAAGAGAAGAAAGCTTTTTGAAGACCCACCAAGTCCCGACCCGTCACTGAGAGTTACTGTCAAGAAGAACGTGTCAAAGAAGAAAGTTAATTGCAGAACCCTTAAGCACTCTATCCGAAACTCAGGTAGGCATGGGTACAAAGCTAGAGCCAAGGAAGTGGTGCTAGAAAAAAACAATGAGCTAAATGCTATTAATTTCCTTGATGACTGGTTCATGTTCAAAGGTACGCATGACTTACTTGATAACTGCTCTGCTCAAGAGAACGCCGATGGCTGCAACCAAACGGCCATCGGTTCACCATGAATTGCTTATCTTGGAACTGCCAAGGGTTAGGGGTCCATTTGGCAGTCAAAAACCTCAAGGAGGAGTGCCGCAAACATCGACCCCACATTGTCTTCATTATGGAGACAAAGAAACAAAAAGGATATGTTAGCAGAATAAGAAGGAGATGCAGATTTGAGGAGGATTGGATAGTTGACCCAAGAGGAAGAAGTGGCGGCTTGGCTATTTTCTGGAACAGGGAAGTTGACATCAATATAATATCCTCCTGCCCTAATGTGATCCATGCCAACCTTTCATCTTTGATTTTGGAGGTACCACACTATGTGTCCTTTGTGTATGGCCTACCAAACAAACAAGAACGCAGACAAGTCTGGGAGGCTATTACTCATTTCGCAATCCATAGGAATGAGGATTGGTTGTGTGTGGGGGACTTCAATGACATAGTTTCACACCAAGAGAAGCAAGGTGGTAGTCCTCGTGCTATCAGGAAAATCATCAACTTCCAAAAGTTTATCTCTGACTGCTCTTTGATCGATCTCGGCTACAACGGCTCTTGGTTCACATGGTGCAATAAAAGGGAGGGAGATGCTAATATTAGGGAGAGAATCGATCGGGCTATGGGAAATGAGACTTTCTGCCATAAGTTCCCAAACGTTCAAGTATTTCGCATTGACCCGCTAGGCTCTGATCATCACTTTCTTCTTGTTAGTCTTTGCTATGCAAACGCAAAACGAATAAAAACTTTCAAGTTTGAATATTTCTGGCCCTCCCACCCTGACTTCTTAACTGTTGTTCATAATAGCTGGAATGATCCTATTTTTGACTGCACTAATGCTATTGATGCATTTATTTGTAGATTAAATAGTTGCAGGAAACAGTTAATTTTGTGGAGTAAGCATGAATTTCCGAACAATACATATATGATTAAGCAGCTGAAAAGTCAGTTGAGCATATGTTTATGGAAGCCCCGAACAGAAGCACAGAGTAGGGAGGAAGCTGAAATAATTGGCAAAATAAAAGAATTCGTGGATCGAGAGGACAGCTACTGGTGGCAAAGATCCCATGTCCTATGGTTGCAACCGGGGGACAAAAACACAAATTTTTTCCACCTTTCCACTACGATTAGAAGGAGGAGGAATAACATCCTGAGCATTAAAAATGATAGTGATATTGGATTACTGACAGGAAAATTATTTACCCAATGTTTACTAACTATTTTGTAGAGTTGTTTACTGCTTCAGGGACGCGTCACCTCGCTGGAGTGCTACAGTACATAGAGAACAAAATTAATGATTCAATGAATGAACGGCTGTTATGTCCTATCACAAAGGAGGAGGTCCGCCTTGCTACTTTTGAATTGGGAGCCACCAAAGCACCTGGACCGGACGGCTTCTCTGGCAAGTTTTATCAATCTTCCTGTGCAGAGGTGGGGGATACCCTGTTTTCCATGGTGAGAGATTTCTTTGTCAATGGCACAATGCTGGAAGGAATCAATGGTACTAATATTACCTTTATTCCCAAAACTGATAAGCCAGAGAGAATTACCCACTTTAGATCCATTAGCTTATGTAATTTCTCGTATAAAGTAATTTCAAAAATTCTTACCAATAGGATGAAAGATTGTATTCACAATTGAATCTCCCCAAACCAAGGAGCCCTTCTCCCAAGGAGACTAATCCATGATAATATAATTATAGCTTATGAGGTGTACCACTACCTCCGTATAAGAAAAATGGGGAAAAGGTTTGAATTTACACTAAAAATGGACATGAGTAAGGCCTATGATAGAGTAAAGTAGGACTTCTTGAAACATGTTTTGTTAAAATTTGGTTTCTCTACTCAATGGGTCACTCTTGCTATGAAATGTGTTCAATCAGTCCATTTAAATATATGTACTGCAGGGTAAAAAATTGCTTCAATTAGTCCTGGGAGAGGCCTTCGCCAAGGGGACCCCCTTTCCCCTTACTTGTTTATCCTAGCCTTGGAAGGCCTCTCTTGCATGATAAATAAAAATCAGTTGGACAGACACCTTAGAGGCATTAAATTAAGCTCAAATTGTCCAAAATTATGCCATAGTTTATTCACGGATGATGCTTTGTTTTTTATGAATGCAGATTTGTCAAATTACAAGAACCTGGCCAAAATCATTAAGGGTACTGTACAGCATCAGGACAAGTTGCAAATCTGGACAAATCTAGCATTGTCCTCTCAGCAAACACCCCACAAAATGTAAGAAGGGAGGTCTGTAATACTCTTGGCATTGGAGAAGGCATAGACCCTGGTAAATATCTCAGGATCCAAAGTGTCTGGGGAAAAACCAAGCACTAAGCCCTTGCATATGTAAGAGAAAATGTGAGCAGGAAAATTCACAGCTGGAGCAGTAGAAACCTCTCTTTCTCAGGAAGGGAGGTGATGATTAAAGCTGTTATTAATGCTATCCCTATGTTTCCTATGACATGCTTCAAATTTCCGATTAAGACATGTAAAGAACTCAACAGTATGGTTGCGAGATATTGGTGGGGTAGCTCACAACAGGGAGGCAAGACACATTGGATAGCTTGGCAAGACCTAGCCTATTCAAAGCTAGAAGGGGACATGGGTTTTCAAGACTTTGTCACACTCAATGATGCTCTACTAGCCAAAACTGCATGGAGGCTAATTCACCATCCTAGAGATTTGTGGGCTCAAGTTATAAAAGGCCTTTATTTCCCTAATGAAAGTTTTTTGGATGCCAGAAAAGGACACCGTGCTTCATGGTGCTGGGATAGTATTTTAATTGGAAGACAATTGTTGAAAGATGATCTCTGTTGGCAGATAGGCAATGGGCAAACGGCACGTATATGGAAGGATAAATGGATCCCCAACCTGCCAGCTGGCCGACTTCATACTGAGGTGGAGGAGCTAAAGCAGTCCAACGCCACAGTCTCTGAGCTAATCATGGGGGACCAACGATCCTGGAATATTACACCACCGGTGGGGATTGCAAATGACCAATAGATTAAAGCGGTAATGGAAATATATCTCCCTAAACTTGAGAAGGAGGATAAATTGTTATGGACCCCCTCAACAAATGACACTTACACAGTAAAGCTAGGCTATTGTAGGGCAAAAGAGATAAAAGACAAAATAAAAGACCGGGCAGGGACATCTATATATATTTCACGTGCCCAATGGAGAATGACTTGGAAGATTAAGGTCACCCCTAGAGTGTAAACTTCATATGGAGGATTCTCTCAGGAGCTCTTGCAACAAATGAAGCCTTGTTTTGAAGGAGAAAGGGAATGCCAAACCTTTGCCCAATATGAGAATCTTATGTTGAGAGCATTGAGCATCTTTTCTTCCAATGTTCATGGGTACGTTATGTGTGGTTTGGATGCAGTTTATCCCTCAAGCTCGACATTGAGCGTATTAGTCATTTCTCAATATGGTGGGGATCAGTGATTAACCATTCTAGCCCCTTCTCTGAATATGAGGTTGCACTCATAAGTTGGCTCTTATGGTACATTTGGAAAAGCAGAAATGATAAGAATTTCAGTGGGGTATTTCCTAATCATATTAAGGTTATTGAGCAATCCGCTACCCAGCTCATTGCCTATTAGGACGCGAATGGGCTTCACACCCAAGCTAGTCCACACTTGACTCAGAATATAGATC
Organism: Vachellia collinsii; assembly: GCA_006871305.1. Classification (NCBI taxonomy): domain Eukaryota; kingdom Viridiplantae; phylum Streptophyta; class Magnoliopsida; order Fabales; family Fabaceae; genus Vachellia; species Vachellia collinsii. Next base: position 28,549 of record QFDD01000633.1, read on the forward strand.
CCACACACTGGCTTCCCCCACCTGGAAACACCCTGAAGATTAACGTGGATGGAGCATTCAAGGAACGTGAGAGAAAAGCCGCCATAGGAATTATATGCCGTAATAATAGAGGTGACTTGTTATGGGCCTTTGTAGACAAAGTCAAATCAGTCTCTGCCTTCATGACCGAAGCGTTGGCCTTAAAACGACCATTAATGATAGCACATGACTTGGGTAATATGAATAATATTTTTGAGTCTGACTGCCAAACTCTCGTTCTTGCATAGAAAAAGGTCAACCAGAGCTAGGCAAATGGAGGGCCAATGGTATTGTTGAAGATATCCTGCAGTTGTTGCAGCTTAAAACTAGTTTCTCGATTAGTTTTACCCTGAGACAGGGTAACAAAGCAACAGACTACCTTGCTGCTGATGCTTGTAAGGGGGTGTGCCCCATTGGGTGGGTGGAAACACTCTTACCCCCTTTGTCTTCTATTCTAGCTACTGATGCAACATCTCTAAGGACATCTCCGGATCATGTCCCGTCTAACGTCTAAGTTGATGGTGCTGACTATTATTTTCCTCTCCTATTTCTCCTTGTTCTTGTCTGCCTGTTGTCTTTAGTCTCTACTAGTTGCCCTGCTTCTTGTCTTTTTCGGTTAAGTGTATCTCTTCTTTGCTTCGGGTTAGGTATCTGTTTTGTTTCCTAGTGTATTGATGTGCTTGGCACTTTTAAGTAATGAAGGATATCCAGATTTGAACAAAAAAAAAAATTGTCTATCAACATACTCATTATATTGATGAATTCGAACTCATGTTTTATGAGTCATAACTCACTAATTGAATCAATCTTTATTGGCATAGTGGTCATGAATACTTGGTGCTTGGCAATCCACCTAACATTGAAACTCTCTTTCCAACATTAAAAACACAAAATCTTTATTTGTTATAATCAAGGTTCAAAAAACTGGATCGGATATTAAACCAGGTGAGACAATAGTTCAAGGGTTGATGGGTTAAATCGTGATCAACCTAGAGCCAAATCAACTATATTAAAATAATAGCATTTAGTGGATTACATTTTAGTTTATAAAAATTTATAAGTAAAATTTACAATATTATTTTATTTTACCCTTATTGAAAAATTTTAGAGTTTAATTAAATATAAATGATGAAAACAATTGAGATAAAGTGAATTAATTTTATCTTATTTCCTCATAATAATTTTTTTTAATAGAGAATAAAGAATTAAGGTTAGTTTTATTACCATATTTATTTTTAAAATTAATTAATCATATATTCCCACCCTAATTCTTTCTTTTTGGTGTTTTTAGCTTTTAAGGAGTTTTTTCTTAAGTAAACCGATTGACTTGTCAACAGGTTCAATTGGTTTGTTTAAGAAAAAACTCCTTAAAGATTAAAAACACTGAAAAATAAAATTAAAATGAGAAGATGTGATAATTAATAGCTGTTCGAACCAACCATCGGATTCGCCGATTTCTGACATATCTGATCTAATTTTTTATACTACAGATATAATTACTCAATTACGTATGTGTACGAAAGTGTGTACACAAACACCAACACGCACAAACATATGCACATATCATGTCCAGTGATATTTGGTAGTAACAACAATTATAACGGTTTGTTAACACTTCTTTTAAACACACACAAACTTCATTTGTTATAATTACTCAATTACGTATGTGTACAAAAGTGTTCACAAACACCAACGCACGCAACACATCACATATCATGTCCAGTGATATTTGGTAGTAACACCAAGTATACTGGTTTGTTAACACTTCTTCCTAGGCATACTCAAGACCTCCTTTAACCATTGTGCATCTTGTGGGTTCACCTTTCATTATTGCCACACCTAGCAAGAAAAATATTAAAGGATCATTAGAAAACTCATACTATTAATTGTTTGTACCGCAAGTGCATAGATCGCATCAAGAAATAAAGTAATAAGTAGATTATCATCCCTATAAGGATTTGATTCCAAAACACAGTTAAGTATTAATTATCACATTTTCATCTTAGTGATAAAAATATCAATAATGGATGAAAACTATTTTTAAACATAGAAAAAATATAAACAAGTGATTCATGGATTTTAAGGATAAAGATGGGACCTAAGATTATTCATCCCCATATATTTCATAGCATTCAATTAACATCCTCTCATAGATGCTCTCAATGAAAAATGTGCTCGTCTAGGATTTAAAAAGTACTTGTGAAAGCTTTTTCAAGTTAACAATAAGTGTTTAGTTCTAATAATTGCTCAATCCCATGTTACAATGAATAAAACCCAGTTTTCAAACTCAAATCATGATGTGACTATGCAAGGTTAGTAAGTATATTTCTATTTTACCAACTAAACCATCCATTTATCATGCAAACTTCAAGTTCTTACACAATTTTACTCAAGTTCAACACACAATCTAGCCCTCTCAAGTATCAACCAAGTGAATCCAACAACTTATTGGTGGCCAATCAACAAGAGGCATTAATAGAGGAGTAAAATGAACACACACACACACACACACACATACACACACACACACGCACACACACACATCATTAATCACAAAAAGAGAGGAGAAATTTAGTGTTAATTCATATAAGAGTTCAAAATAATCCTTGAAAAAAGTATTTAGCCACTCATGTTCAACAAACCCTTGAGAAAACACATATATCAGCACAAATAAAGAATCAAGAGTAGAGAAAGCAAGATGGATAGGAAAAACCAATGAGAGAAGCTCAAATCTCTTCAAATCTTCAAAACCTAGCTCAATCTCCACCAAGAAGCAAGCCCTAGCATAGCAAAATACTCCCAAATTAATGCTCCCCAAATGTCCAGAATGGTAGTCATCAACAAGTTGGAGGCTATAAAAAATAGGTTTTTCTATTTCAGTGTTGTTGTGCATTTTATTGTTAGCAACTGCCCCTTGGTAGGATGATTTTGTGTTGTAGCAGAGTTTTCCTCAGTTTGAAAAGTCCACTACAGCCAAGATGAAGTGCGCCACAGCTCATTTTGTCTCTAGAAAATAAGTTCTTCTACCTCAAATGAAGTTTTCTACATATAATTTGGCCTCCATTTCTTCCTCTTTGATTTTCCTAATGTGCTTTTGAATCAATCTTGATCTCCAAATTTTTCGATGGTATTTCCAAGTGGCTTGAAAGATATCATTTTTCTACCAAAATATACCTTGCAAAGCAATAAACTTTATAAGCTCTTGATTAGTGAAGATATAAGCCAAAGTATGCACAATTAAGCAATAATATACACTCAAAAACATTATGCAAATCCCCTATATTTGAATATTCAAAATATGTTCGATTGTACCAAAATTGTATAAAAACTTAGGGAAAATGCGCTAAGATTATGACATGAAATCCTAAAGCTTTACAATAATATAAATAACCATAAAAGCTTATTATCACGTTTAAAATTATGCTCATAACCTGTTAACTTTATATAATTTTATTTTGGGTTAAGGTATAAAAATAGTCATGAGGTTTTCCCAAAAGAACGTTTATAGCCATATATTTTTTAGAGGTGCAAAAATATCCATAACTATCCAAAATGAAAGTAAAAAATGACAAGCATGGTGAAAAGTAATCAAATTGTTGGATTTTGTATTCTCATGGCAGGTATTGGCTGCCATATCCGCCATGCTGACATTCACCTACTAGGAACTGATATTGGACATCATTGAAACTATTATGGAAGATGGACCTTCACCTGAAAATTCAAGATGTGAAGAAAATGTAGTTTGATAGTGAGTTACCTAGGAAAACAAATTATTCAATTTTTCTTCGTTTAGCAGAAAATATTTCCACTTCCTCATTAGACACAATGTTGCCTTCTTCTCCTAATTCTTCAACTTTGCAGGACCTCTTTCCAAAAATATAAAGAGATTGTTGGGAAGGCATTTCACTGCTACCACTTGTGTCGTATATATTCATTGATCTGCGCCATTGGTCAACATCTTCCTCACTTATCACACGCCACCCACACTTGCTTATCACAAACTTATTACTCTGAATTTTCAAATCAACTTTCTCTTCCAATTGTAGTTTCTTTATGCACTTACAATTTTGCGTATAAAATATGAATTCAATCTGTCCATCATCAACTGTGAAATTGCTGCTAAGTGAATAAATTAGCAACATTTGATTAGGATTGTTTCCCCTAGCAATTGCCCATGACAATTCCTTTCTGAAGAATTTATCTTGCGAAGCTTTATAAGTCAAATAAACCCTTCGATGGAACACATGTTGTTCACTACATAATGAAAAGTCTAGATCTTGTAGAACAATGCAAAGAGAAATTCCCCACCTTCTACTTGAACCATGAAGATGAGAGATGTCTACTTTTATTGACACAATGGAATGTGATGGCACAAAACCACCAGTATTCACATTGTAATGATGGTATTGATCATAATCTTTACATGAGATTTCTTTGTCAGAAATTTGAACAACATGATTATCTTGAAAGCCATCAACTTTATGAAGAAATTGGAAGTTTTTATTATGGAACCATGATGGGATGTCACTCTCCTGCTGCATCCACCAAACTTTGAAAGCCATGTTATTCAAAGTCCTTGATGGAAAAGACTTTGAAAATTCATTAGCAGTTGCCATGAAGTCTGATAGAAATTCTAAGAAAGATAATGGTTGCATTGAAAGACAGGCAATTGTAGTTATCAACAGTAGGTTTGGTGGAAGATCTGGCAAATATTTGAGCTTTGGGCAATAACTCAAATGAAGATGAGATACAAGTGAAAGATTAGCAACACAACCAACAGGAAGATGGGTAAATTTGTTTCTGTATAGTTTAAGTCTCTCCAATGATGATAAACAACTAAGATTGTCAGGAATTGACCCATCATGAAGATTACAAGAAGATAAGTCCAAAAGCTTCAATGAGGAAAGACATGAGAATGAAGGAGGAAGAACAAAACTTCCATGAGGTAGGTTTCCAAAATCATTTCCACTGAGATCAAGGATCTCCAAGGATGGTAAGCAGCCCAGATCATTTGGAATTGATCCAATTCTGAGATTGCAACTTCTCAAAACCAATTCCTTTAGTGATGCTAGATGTGAGATGAAAGAAGGCAAAACTAATCCAGTAGGAGCTTCATAAATACCAAACCCTAATACCCTTTGAACTGGGCAAAGCAAGCTCCTTATTAATGAATTGGATGTTGCATTCCGACCGTTACATTCTTTTGAATATAGTTTCTTCAAATTTTGTAGGTTAACGATGGAAGAAGGTATTTCCCTTATAGCAGTTCCACTTAAATCAAGCTCCTCTAAAGATTTATTTTCATCAATATTTTGTGGTAATGAGGAAAATTTTGTGCAACCTAAAATATTGAGAACTTTGAGGGATTTCAAATTACAAGTGGAACTTGGAAGACAAACAAGGTTCTTGCAATTTTCTACATCAAGAACCAACAAACTGGTCATATTTTCCCCAAATTCTGGAAGCTTTTTAACTCTTAAACACCCAGAAAGGAACAATTTCTTCAATGAATCCATTTCCATCCTACTTGGAAGAGCTTTAAGATTCTTGCAATCTTTCAAATCCAGTACAACAAGTTTCTTATGTTGTCCAAGGGATGGGTGAACTTCAACAAGTTTTATGCAACCCTCAAAAATTAGTTGCTCAAGGTTGGGTAGCAACGAGAAGTCTGGAGTTCTTATGAAATCTTCAGAAAATCTTAAATCAATTAACTTTAACATTCTTGACATCTGCCTCAAAAAATAAAAGACTAAGTGGATTAGCTTTTCAAGAAAAAAAAAGTATATGATGAGTTATATTTCATAAGGCAAAAGGAAAGAGGAAGCAATCTTACTTGTGTTCTCCCACAAAGTTGTGTGATCTTGCTATGATGCATTCTAAGGAGCACAAGTTTATTAAGATGAGCACCACTGGGCAAAGATTTCAAAGGATAAGCGTTCCACTCAAGAATTTTTAATGAGCTGGGAAGAAGTTTGAGACCTCGAGGAAGGTTCACTTTACATAATATCATGAGTATTGTGAGGCTACACATCATAGAGAATGCTTCAGGGTCCCAATTTGCTTCATATGGCGTAGATGATTGAAGATATATAATTTGTATCAAATCAGTGCCCTAGAAAGCAAAAAAAATTGCAATATTGTAACAAAGGATGAGTAATGATATTAATCAGTACAAATTTTAAATCACAGCAAACTTAAATGCATCTCTAAATAGAAGCTACTTACTTTGTTTTTTGACATCACATGATCAATATCTTCCAGTGACCATAACCTGCTACGTCTGCCCGCATCATTAGGTGATTCTTCTAGAACAATGCTTCTTCCCATTTGTTCAAGGATATCATGCATACCCAAAAGACATGAACCATTATTACTATAATATTCTATTAACAAGCATTTCTCAACAAGTTCTCTTATTCCAAGTGTTGGATAACGATCACCGCATACTTCAAATATTTGTGTCACTTGGTCTTTAGTCATTCCCTTGAAAAAGCAAGCTACATCTAAAAATATTTTCTTTTCCGTATCGCTTAATGCATCATAACTGATTCTAAGTCTCCTTAGAAGATTGTTTGGTGGAAACTGTTTAATTTTTTCCAGAGCTTCTTTCCATTCAAGTTTACTTCTTCCACAAAAATAGGAACCTAGCACTTGAAGAGTTAAAGGAAGGCCTTGAGCATGGTGGATGATGTCTTCACACAACTCCAAATAGCCTTCTTTTGGTTCATCCATTTTAAAAGCCTTCTTACAAAAGAGTTGTAGAGATTCATCGTTGTTTAACAATTCAGCCTCATAAATTTCAAATTCTCCGTGCTCTATCAATACATGCATATTTATAGTCGTCACAATTACTCTACTCCCTGGACCCAGCCAAGCTTGCTTTATACAGAGGTCCTCTAGTTGGTTTATTTCACTTACATCATCCAAGACAACTAAAACTTTTTTGCTGCAAAGTAAATTTCTTATTATTTTCTTTCCTTCATATGTTTCATCAACTTCCATGCCATTTATCTTGAGTTTTGAAATTAGTTTTCTTTGCAAGGAAACCAAACCCTTGGCTTCTGAGCTTTCTTTCAAATTTGTTAGAAAACAACTAATGTCAAATTGGGGAAATATTCTCTCATAAGTGATTTTTGCAAGGGTTGTCTTTCCAATACCGGTCATACCCCATATTGCTATTAAGCGAACATCATTAGAAAATCCAATCTTCAAAAGTGAATTCACTTCTTCTACTCTCGATTCAATGCCAACGAGCTCATTGTTAAAACAATATGGTAATTTAGGTCGTACCTTTGCCCATACTTTTGCTGTAATTTCTTCAATGAGCTTTGCTTCATGCCTACACGGATAAAGGAATAATTGAACAGTTGTTTAGCATGTCTAAAGCTACTGCTAGGGCAAATTCAAGTGTTCATGATTTTCTGAACTTGGTGATCATGTCCAGACAAAAAGTTGCCACAACTATAAATTTTAGATCAGGAAAACAGGAAAAATTAAGTGATGGCAGTGTTCTAGAGTGGCAGCGTATAAGTAACACACACAGAGAGATGAGAGAGATGTAATACCATGGCGGTAGTGGTTTTTATGGCATACCTATTTACCAGCAGAGAAGACAAATGTCAAAAATAAAGAAAGAAAACCAATTATGCATGCACACGTGGTATATGTGTGTGTATAGATATATGCATTAGGGCTTTTTTAGGTGCAAGGTTGTTAGTTGATAAAATATTCTATGAAGGGTGATGGGTGCGTGTGCGTTATAACAAAAAAAAAAAATCCTATAGGCATGTTTGTTTGTATTATATGCATACGTACATATCTCACTATGGGCAATATTTCTTATTTTTGGCAAAACTTAATTTTACAACTAGGTCCCAATCAAGGGAAATAAAATTTGACAAGTTTTATGGACTTAACAATGAGCCACTTTTACTTATTAGGGACAAGCCATTGGAACATGTTAAATATTACTTCCTTTAGTTGATATCTAATCATATTTCTCCTAAAAATGTTCTCTAATGTATGAAGCGGAGCCAATTTTCAAGTGTAGCGTACACAACAACAAAAATAACTTTTCGTGACAACTTTCAATGATGACAGAAAAGTTGTCGCTAAAAGTTATACTTTTGGTGGTGAAATTGTAAGTCACTTCTAAAAGTCATAGATTCAACTTTTTCCTGTTGCCGCTGAAGGCAAGACTTTCGGTGGTGACTTTTTTTGTCACCGTTAAAGGGATACTTTTATGCCCTGTTTGGTATGCGGAACTGATTTTGATGGAAGTGGAAATAGAAGTGGAAGTGGAATTGGAATTGGAAGTAGAAATGAAAGCATGTTTGGTATGCTGAAAGAAGTGATGTATTATTTTAATTTAATATTTATATTTATAATGTAAGAAGATTAATATACCCTTCTCCAAATCAAATTAGTCAATAGATAAAATAAATAGGGGTATAATGGTCCAAAAATCTCACTTCCATGGAAGTGAGATGGGTTCCATAGGTCTACCCATGGAACCCATAGAATCCATTTTGATGGAAGTCTCACTTCTATGAAAGTGGCTTCCAACATAACAAATAATCAAATTTTACAATTCCACTTCCATTTCCAATTCTCACCTCTCAATTCTAATATACCAAACGGGGCATTAACGTCGGCTATTTAAGTCACCACCTAATGTAGGACTTTCAGCAGCAAATTTTTATGTCACAGTTAAAGGCAAGAAATTTAATATTTATTTTATTTTTTATTAAAAATAATATTTTTTAAAAAAATAAAAATTATGAAATTAACAATTATATAAGTGTATAAAAATCATTATTCAATCAATAATATACTATATATAAAATAAATTGCAAATATGTAAAATAATAAATACATACATTAAAATTATCATCCAATTTACTTTTAGTTTCTAATAATATTGTATATATAGATATATGTATAAATGTCTATAATTTATGATGTAGTAAAATATTATATATATATATATATATATTTAAATATACATTTAAAGTATACAAAATTATTGCAACTCAATTGGTAAAGGTTCACGCGCACACCCAAAGGGTTGGAGATTGGAAAAACTTTCAGATTTATCAGCTGACAACACGTGGTAGTTCTATGTGGCAACATATGGCGTAGGTGAGATGGCATATATATGGTGACACATGATATGCAGTGAATGGTGATGATGTGGCACTCGCCGGTGGTGATGTGGTAGTCGTCAATGGCGTGATAGTCATCGGAGTAATTATTATTTTTTTAATAATTGTTAAAGTATTGGCAGAGACCAAAAAGTCATCGCTGAAAGTACCTAGTCACCCTTGAAAGTCTTTTCAGAGGTGACTTATTTTTGTCATCGCCAATACTTTCAGCGACAATCGCTACAACGACAACAAGTCTTCCAACAGTGAGAAAGTCATTTTTTTTTGTAGTGATAGGGTGCAAAGAACTGTTGCCTTTTGTGGTATAACCTTTGAATAGGTGTAATTTCGAAAATGTTGCTTATAATTTAAGGTAACAGTTTGAATTCTTTCAGTTACTTTTTTTTTTGTATCTGTGTGTGTGTCTATATATGTGCAAGTATTAATCATACCCAGTCTCTTGCTATCAAGGGACCTCAGTTTGAAAACAGACTATACACATTTTTTACGTATCGTCCGGTGTGCATCACTCATAAATGCCTAAATATCAATTTATTAAATATACAAGTGAGTACACGTTAATTCATATAAGTTGTAAGATGATTATATAGACAAAACTATCTAATGAAAATTACCTAATTTGTTATAATTCATTATAATCAAGATTATGTTATCATAACAACCAAACACTTGAATAAGGTGAATATATCATATATGTAATCCCTTTATATTTAATGGAACCAAACTGGCCATTAATTATTTGGAAAGCAGATCACAATTCATTGAATGAGAGAGAATGAAGTCAATATTGACCATATTAAGATATATAGTATAAAATTGTTGAATTTTTCTCATTTCGTGCCGCCCATTGATGATCTATTCTCCTTGGCGCGGCTAAGTTACGTTCATGTAATTAATAAATTATTATACAATCGATTGACTAATAATCAATTAAAATATTTGATATTTAATTTTGAAATTTGAATTTAATTATTTTAAACTTTGAATAAGAAACAGTAAGAACAACTCACACGAAAAGAGGCCAATAACAATAGTTTTAACTACGAAAACAATTTTATATGGTGTCTTTCTAGAAAACCGAAAAGAAAAACATGTAGGCACAAACACAGAATTATTCTTCCTCTCTGGATTGGTGTATTTGCTGTGAAATTACAATTTAATTCAAGTTCAAATTGTGATTTCAATCAATAACATACAACAAAAAGTTTTGAGAAGGATCTGTTGCATAAGAAAAGAGTCAGTGACAGAATTACCAAAATATCGAAATTTCTTCAACAATAATATTATTAAGTAGCTAGTAATACCTTTTCAATTTAGTAAAAATGTACGGAAACCAACAAATACTTCTTACAAATAATTAATTTTACTATTTTTATTTTTTAAATAACTAATTTCTTGAATTGTTAAAAAGGCATATCAAAACTCATGTGTTGTTTGTCGAAACATCTAATATGTAGTTTAGAGGACTTATGGCCGGGTTTATCTTCTTGATGTAGAATGTTTATTATCTCAAGCTGAGCTTGCCTTGTTTAAAAAAAAAAAAAAAACTCATGTGTTGTCCATATATCAATACTAATACAGAACTTACTGATCCGTAGAGGCATAGCCAGATATATTTGCAACTTCTTCTAAGGCATCTTTCCATCTTTGCACCTTCTCTTTGTTATCAGCAAATCTCTCACCATGTTTTTGAAGGGCAAGAGCAAAGGTCCCTCTTTGATGACGCACATCTGAAGGATCGACCTTATAGAAGATTGGAATAACTTGTCTACCCAAAGATTTTTGAGTTTCAAGAATCCTTTGAAGTTCATCCAAACACCAACTAGAAGAAGCATAACTTTCAGAGAGAATAACAAGAGATATGAGAGATTCATCAATCGCCTGTAGGAGTTGATTAGATATAACCTCTCCTCTGCTAAGCTCATCATCTAAAAAAGTTATGAGACCTCTTTGTTTCAGAGAAGCGTGTAAGTGATCTGTGAAGCCTTTTCTGGTGTCCTCTCCTTTGAAGCTCAAGAAAACATGATACTTCCATGGCGCAATTATTGTCATTGTCTAGTTCATGGAAGAAGACGAGAGATAGACAGCTGCAGCAATAGGATTTATTGAAAGGACTGTGGATATTAATATCAGAAAAAAGGAAGGAAAGAGTGATTTAGAAAGACGGAGAGATTTATTAAATTGCATCTTCGATATATTTCACTTAGGTCAACGATTTGGTTGTAGAATTAGATAACCTTGGCTTGAAACTGTCAACGTTTTGTCTTGATAGGAAAGTGAGTGCGAAACTACCTTTTAGTATAGTATGTCAGTAAAATAAATTTAGTTTATAATGAATTGTAATTTGGTTTCCCTAAAATATTATCCTATTTAATTATTTACTTTGAAAATTAGAATAACTATAAGATACTAAAAAAGGGATTTCATAGCATCATTAACAACTAAAATGGATACAGTGACAAGTCCAGTGCAGAAAATAACAAGTTTATGATGCTTACTTATCATTGGGATGTTTTGGTAATTAAATCATTTCCTTAAAATCTCATAATAATTCTTCATTTATTAAAATCCCCACTAGGGTTTGAAAATAATAGAATTATTTGGGAAATTAATTATAAATTTGTAAGAGAGATTGAATAATTAAACCTTTGCTTTTAGGATCAAAACAGATTCCTCAACTAGTTATGTAGAAGTTAATCTATCTAGCTTTACCCTTGTTTCGGTCAGCCCTATTACGACAAGAAGGAATTGAGCCTTGAAAGATTTGATTTTCTCATGAATTTAGAAAAAGGGAATTTTGTAGGGATGGTATGATATCCGTGTTTTCTGTAATTATGCATAAAAGCTAATTGAATAATTATGAAGTAATTGATGGCCCAAAAGGTATAAGAGGAACTTTGGAAGAGTATGGACCAAAATGACATTTTTAGAATTGAAGGACCAAAGTATAAATTTGAAAGTTGGGACCAAATTGTCATTATGAAATTCAAGGGCATTTTGGTCAAAGTTTGACGAAAATAATAGAAAAATTTTTAAAGCTCCAAAAGATAGATAAAAATTCACTGATCAGTAATTGAGGCACAGTTTAGGTCAGAATGACAAAAATAACCTTTGCGGGAATTTTAAAGGTTTTTTAATATTTGGCTATTTAATAAAATAATTAGTCAAATATGATTATTTAAAATACCCAGAGGCCTCAAATATTTGATTTCAGAGTGTGGGAAAATAGCTCAGAAAATCTAGTATTTTATAAAATTGATTTCAAGAGAAAGTCAGAAATGGTTTGCAAGAACGGAAGAAAAAGGCTCGGAAAAACCCCAAAAAAGGGTTTTCTTCTGAAATTAATTAAAGACACATCTGGAATGAGAATTGAGGAAGGAAAAATGATTAAAAGAATAGAGGAATTATAGGAATTTTTAATAATACTAAATTTGTCAAATGATCAAAAAATCCCCGAAAAGCATTTTCGGAAGAAAATTTTCGGGTAAAGCAACCTTAAAGCTAGTTTGCTTTTATAAAGGAGATTGTGGGGACATGAGATATGCCACTTGGTGCCCTCTTATTCAAAGAGAAAAGGCAAGAAAGATATTTAACTCAAAGTGGTAGATTACATCAGTATAAAGTTACCCTAGAAGTGTAAGTGGACCTCACAATTATTTTTAACTCATGGTCAGTTTTTTTAACACAATTACAGCCTCCCAAACTCCCATTTTCGATCAGGACTTGCAGAACTAGAGTGAGAGGGCGTCACTTCAAGAGGAGGAGGAAGGAGAAGTGGAATCAAGCCAAACTCAAGGTAAGAGCTCAATTCTTTTCATGAAATTGATCTACAAGCTCTTCTCTTCCTTTTGAATGGTGTAATTCTTGATATGGTGAAGTATTTGGGCTGCTGGAGATTTAGGTTTTAGAGAGAGAAAATCAAGAAGAGAGTGATTTAGATCAATCAAATGTTACCAAACAACTTCTTGTGCAATTTGCATCATTTTGGCATTTGGTTTGAAATGATTTGAGCTCATATTGGATTTTTGGCATCAAACCCTTGTCTTGGCTGCTGGGTGAAACTGACCATGCATGGGGATGGAAGTTTTTATGTTGTTAAATGATTGGAAAATGGTCTAGAAATGATTTTATGCATGTGTGGAATGATAGAAAGTGAAAACCACATTTGCTGAATTTTTCTGTGCATTTTTCGGATTTCTACTGTTCATGGGAAAATGAGTGAGTTTTTGATGATTTTGATGCTTCCAATGGATTTAGAAAGAAAAATTGTGTAGTGAAAAAGCAAATTTGGAAGCATTAGAATCAAAATTGAAAAATTTGGAAGTTTAAGGATTGAAATTGCTAAGATTGAGTTTTGTGGACTTTTAGTTGTTATAATGCCTTGGAGATGACTTAATGTTGATGCTCAATGCATCATATTATATGTAGGAAGTCCAATTGCTAAGGGGAGAATTTGAAAAGCAAGAGGGAAGTGCAAGAATCACAAGGCAAAGTTAAGGAAGCAAGGTAGCAAAAACTACTAACCATACACTAATGTTAGCATTGATGATTGTTTATGATTTGTACCCTATTGTAAGTTAAATTGTTGATATTTGAATGTGTGATAGTATGACTTAACATACCATGGTATTGTGAGAAATGTTTGAAAACATGAGTATCACATGTTCATGCATCACTAGCCAAATAATAAA
>QFDD01000634.1:0-40293 GCA_006871305.1 Vachellia collinsii
CGCGACATAAATGTTATAAGTCGCGACCTGAAAGCCAAAACGCGCAGCTTCATTTAGTTGGCCATTTCACAACTATTTCCTCAAATTTGAGCCCTCATTAGGCATTTTCCTCTTGACTCCTTGACCTGAAAAATCATTTTAGGCTCTTGTAAAATCTAATCTCAACTCACTTATGAGGATTAATTAAAATAATGCACAATTAGATATTTTTACATTAACAAACAATGCCTAAAGAGAAATAAAATCCATAAATGCATACTACTACGATTCACATCAAAACATGCATTTTAAACCAGTTAATTTCTATAAAATCATGCAATCAGACATGAATTACAGTAGTAAAACTTGGTCAGATCAATGGCACTCGAGCATTAGTGAAAGTACTGACAATACAACTTTCAGTAGCAATAATGGCTTCATCAACCTATACGAGTACACCAATTTTTGCCGCTCCAACTCTGCTGACGGTGGCTCAGATGAGCTCCGTGATGCCTTTGACCTCTATGATCAGAACAAGAATGGCCATATCTCCGTCTCCAAGCTCCACTGTAACATCCTAAATTTTATTTTATTTTTGCCTTAATTATAATTAAGAAAATAATTATTTGTGATAAAAGAATTCATTAGGTAATTATAAATTTTTTTAAAAAAATAAATAAATAATAATAGTGAATAGTGAAAATAAATAATATAATATTATATTATATTATATTTATAAAAAAAAGGTGGGGGAGACGGAAGAAGTGTCGGCAGAAAGTGAATAGTGAAATAAATAAAATAATATTATATTATATTAATATATTATAATGTATTATATTATATAAGTAAGTGCAAGAGTAGGTCACGGCAAAGAGAATCACGGGATGATGGAAAAAAAAAATATATATATATATAATAATAATAAAATATTATATTATATAATATTATAATAATATATTATATTATATATTATAGTAAGTGGGAAGCACGGCGGAAAGGAGGGTATGATAAAAGTAAAATAAAATATTATTATATTATTATATTATATTATAATAATATATATTAGTCACGGGAGAAGGAAGGAAACTGAGTGATGCGAAGGGTGTGAGGGTTATAAATACCCTCCCCTTCTCATTCTTCTCTTCATTTTCCACAGCGAAGAAAGGAGGCATGCTGAGCTCTGTGGAGATAATTTAGATTGGTGTGTGTGACCCAAGACTTTGAAATTATACTCTTGGCTCATAAAGCTTTCAAGGTTTAGCTTGGAGTTGAGGTAACTGAGGTTAATTCATTTTATATGCTTGCATGGATTGTAAGGTATTTTTGATACCTTGATTATTTATTGGGAATACTATCCCTATATTTACATATTCAGTCTCAATGAAGTAGGAAGTATTTTGAAGTATATGTTTTACTTAAAGGTGTATATATATACGATGAACTGTTTATAATTTATCCTTAGTTGGAATAAATTGTGAATTAATGTATCTGTGGGAGATTGGAATATTAGGTGGTATTGAAGTAGTTGGGTTGATCTTGTGATGATTGGGCTTATGTTGTATACGCGGTTGCCTCCACTACTGATCATAGTGGTTGGCTTTACTGTGACTTAGACCCAGGTGGGGAGTCAGCCTAGACCCTGGTGGGAGGCCAGCCTAGACCCAGGTGGGAGGCTAGACACCCTTTGATTCTAGACCTAGGAGGGAGAACGAAGGGGGACCGGTTGGATTAATGTTGCTGCTAGACCTTGGCTGGGTTGATCAGCGCATTAAGCCGGATCCACGTCATGGAGTAATATGGAGGAGTTGGATGGAGGGATCACTTGTGTAATATGATTGTGTTGGATGGGAAACATTAATTTTGTTTGAATATTATATATTAGCACTACTTCATTGACTTATAATCCCGTATTGTATATTCTGTGAATTGATTATTGGTTACTAGGACTTTTGTCTCACCCTATCGTTGTTTACCATTTTTCAGGAGAGGAATTGAGTGGTTTGAGGCGTGAAGGGAAGGAGCCAACAGTTTGATAGTAACTATCACTGTAGGCATATCAATTGTATTGGATATTTTTGAGAAAAGTATATTGCCAGACTTAGAGGACTTGCATGCTTTGTTTTTATTTTTATGATTCTACGATGAAACTAGAGCTATCATTAAAATTGGTCTTTTGGTATGTCTGAGACATAATGCACTTATGTAATGGAAATATGGGAACATATATTTTTAAGAAAAGGTTTAATAATTATTCTGATTTTTTTTGTTGTTGGTGATTTGTGGGCAAGTATTGTGCTCTAAGTCACATTGATACAGTGTTGGAGAATAAAAACTAGTGGGTTGGGTTATAACCCTGATGTTAAATTGTGCCCTTGGTCTTATGTGTGGATTTGTGGGTGATGTTGTGCCCTAGATCCTAAAGTGTTAATCTGGAATATGTGATATAAATTGTCAATAACCATGGTTACTTGTTTAATAATTGTTAATTAAGTTAAAAGCCTTGTTTAGTAGAAAGGGTTGTTTCATCCACCAAGTTTTAAATTGCCTGTGATTGATGTGCTTCGTCGAGGAATGCAAGAACTTGATCAAATCCGCTCAGGTAGGAACCAGCTCAAAATCTTATATCGATGACCTGGTGCTATGTTTGTACTCTTTTATCTTTTAATTCGTCTTCTTAAATCCAAACGTGTCAAGGAGTTTGGCCGGTATTTACTGGGACTTTGAGGATCAACAGAAAGAAATGAATAAATTATTATCATTTTTTTCCAAATTCAATGGCTTCAATTTTACTTACACTGGCCACGATTCCTCTTTAGTGAGCAACTTTGTTGCTATATTTATGGCCCCGGTGTGGACAGTTTTGCTGCATCTTCTTACTCACATCAATATTTCTCAATCTCATTTTGAGACTTGTTTCTTCCATCTTTTGCTTCCTTCTCTGCTTTTCATCTTTGGGTTTCATTTGTATGGTCTAAAAAATAAGGAGGAGGAGGAGTTGAAGACCCTTTCAACATGGGCAACTCCTACGTGAAGCCAGTTGCTAACGTTAATTCCTCCAATTTTTTTATAAATCTTCTCCTCTGTTTTTTCAATATCCATATACGCTTCCCTCCTTTATTGGCATGGTATTATCTGCTTACTAGATTGTTAGGTTGATGCTGTTGTATAAACTTAAATTTAGATTGAGTTTCCTATTCGGTGTTCTGCTGCATTTTATTTACGTCTTAATTGAATTGGAATCTAAATTTATGAGATGGATTGCTTGCCTGTTAACATTCACATGGCTATAATAGTATCCATTTTTTCAATAGTACTAGAGCTTAATGAATATTTTTCTTTTTTGATACTTCCAATTCTAAAGTTATGGCCTTTGATGTTCTTAAATGGACTCATTTTTCGATCACTTATCCTCTGATAAATAACCTTCCTAGGTTTCCAGGGAAATTGATTCTGGTCTTTTGGATCACTTATTTATAAACCTTGAGTATTGTGATTTTTAAAACACTGTGTCAGCTATAGAAATATCATTAAGCTTCTGGCAAATATCACCTATATTTGCATTGAATTTGGCATTCTAGTTCACCTATTAAACTTCAGGGCTTTAGTGCTTGGATTGGGGTGGGAATACTTATTACTCATTCTCTGCATGGCTAGTAATATTCTTGTTTGAAGAAAGTTTAATATGGCTCTGTTTAGTTAGATGTTTTGCTTATTGCACTCTTTTTTGCACCATAAAATCAATTTCTTGAAGTTGAATGTTATATAACGTGCAGTTTAGTGAATAAGAAGTTATTCTTCAAGCTTCCTGTAACTTGCATCCCATTTATTCTCAGGAAGTATAAAGTCAAGTAAGACAAGTCAAAATTACAATTCTTCAGAAAAGAAAGCTACTTTACAATGTTTAGCATCCAATCCTGTCAGACCTGTTTCCAATAATCTCAAGTCCTTGAGCTTCAATGATCTAAATGAAGCCACGAAGAACTTTCATGAAGTATTGATACTTCTAGGTATTGACAGGTTTCCTGCCCTTTTTTCTTGGTAGGCTAAAGTTAATTATTTAGGGCAACTTCACCATGAAAATCTGTGAAACTTATTGGTTATTGTTCAGAAGATAGAAATAGGCTTCTAGTTTATGAGTTCATGCAAAGAAGGCAATGAATCTAGTTTTTTAAAAAAAACAACTGCTATTTTTCGAAGAGTAATATTCATGAGGATGATGTTCAAACTTCTTCCAAGGATAAGGCTGAAAGGGAAAAAAAGGTCTTGAGGTTGACATAACACGAAATCTTTTGCTTCTTTTAATGCAGAATTTTCTAGTATGATATCATTATCCATCATCAAAATCAGCCATAACTAATTTGCCATTGAATTGAGCTGCAATTTCATTTTATTCATGTTATCCTAAATTTTGTTTTTCCTTTCTAGCAGAAGGTGTTCAGCCCATATCTTGGGCAACCCGGATTATTATTGCAATTGGTCTTGCGAGACAATTAGCATTCTTGCATAGCCTGGATGCAAATGTCATCTATTGCGATTTAAAAGCTTCTAACATCTTACTTCATTCGGTACGTTACATTGTGAAGATTTGGCTTCTAGAACTCAAAAGTCTAAATTTTCTTAGTATGCGCAAGTTTTCATTCTGAAGGAGTTGCAATAAATTTTGTGTAAGATCTCCATCCAAAGCTTTCGAATTTTGGCTTGACCAAAAATGGTCCTACTGGTGATAACACATGTTTCAACCAAAGCATGCAAAGATAGAGGCAAATCTTGTAGAACAGCATGCAAAGATGGAGGTAGAGTGTGCAAAGATAGAAGTAAAGCATGCACAATTTGAGCAAAGGATAAAACAGATGAAGTAAAGAATACATGCTCAACTAGCTACTTTAGCATTTGACCAAAAAAAACTAGCTATTTTAGTGCAACTAGGGGCAATATTAAAATGTACTTATCGATATAACTAATTTTTATCTCTTTAAGAATAGGAGACTTTCATTATATATTTATGGAGCCATTTGATCTCAACTAGTGAGAAGTCAAAACCACACCTCCAGTGATTTCTCTGAACGTTCATATCAGAGATGAAAATTAGATCAGGTGGAAACCTAGCTGACGAGGGCGGGTTTGTGTGTGGTTTTTTTACTCTTCCCAAACAATAAGCAAGATGTGTGTTGAGAGCTATGAGGGTAAAAGGACATATATTCAGATCTGGATATACTTAAGCCATGTATCCCTCTAGTGGCAAATGTTTCAGTAACTACAAGAGGAAATGCGATAGTTGCATCACAATGTACCTGTTTAATGAAATAAAAAGTTTTTTTTAACCCTCAAGAGCTTAATGGCATCGGGCAATTTGGAAACAAGCAAATCCGATCATAGAGATATACTATTTCAAATCTATAATATAAAATCTAGTTGATTAATTTCAGAAGATTAAGGAAGTTAAATACATTATTTTAAAGCATTTTTATTTATCATTTTTATTCAAACTAATTTGTTTTATCTATAAAATAATATATAATCTAATGACACATATAAATAGTTTAAAGACCATGTGATATATGCTATAATTAAATAATTAATGTAGCTTCGTCAATCTCTCTAAATTAGTCACATGGCTTTTATATTAAGGACTAAAGGCAGTGCAAAAAATGTAACAATCTTAGCAGATCTTCGAATTTTTCCCCATGAAACAGCCTCATCTGGATGAGCTCCAGAATCACTCCCATCAAATTCGTGTGCAGTATTTACTAAGACTGCATAATCTGCACCATTGCGCATCATATCGGCATCATAAATGTGATGCTTGGGAAGCCCCCTAGGACTTGCTTGCACAGCTTCACCATTCATGGCCCTAATACTTGTCCAATTGTTAATTATATTATTGTAATACGGTACAATAGGCAACCATTCATATAGCTGAAACAATGAAATCCATACCTTGCACTATGTCCACAATCAGACCAGGGTTTCGAAAGAAATGGAAGTACAACATGTCCCCCAATGAGCCATCTATTAACCCTAGATAGAAAACTGGAATATTGTTCTGGAACATATCCAGCAAACGTTAAAGGTATTATGTGTTGTATTTTAACGGCAAAAGAACCCGAGGGAAAGGGGGTGTTTAATGCAATCTTTGATCTTTCAAAGTTACCTTCATTTTGGTATTGGTCTCTCAAATTTCAAACCATAGGTTTTGATCCCTCAATTTTCATATATTCCATTTAAAACAATGATAATCAAAACGATGGTGAAGTTAAGAGATCAATAATTGTGTCAACCCAAAAAAAAACAATGTTTAATGAAGTAGGAAAATAGAAAAGTGACTCGGTCACACTCTGTAAAAACACAATGCAAACAATATGGACGAGCAGATGTATGATATAATTCTATTACAGGGCTTGGTAAATTCTTAGGTAATTAATGCATTGTTGCAACGTAAACTTCCAACAAAACTAATTTAGTACATATTGGGTGGCGGCACAAAACAAATAAATTAGCTTCAAGGATGAAACATTGTGTGCCCTAAAGCAGAATATCACCTAATAAAAAGACCCACATGGGTATGGCTTGAAAGTTAAGTGAGGTAAAGATCTAAACATGATCTCAAACTTACCGCATATGCCCAGAAAAGGTAAGAGCTCTCATTGTTTATTTCTTTCCCTAATTGAGCAATCAACTTCGATGGTGCTCAACTGTCCATGTTACATGCTGAAAACACAAAAGGACAAGGTAAAGAAGATAGGAAAATGAAAGTACCCACACAAGTTAAAAAGGGGAATCTTCCAGGAAAAGGATGAAATTTAAGGAATAACAAGTCAATCTTTCAGTTGATTTCAAAGGTACAAACTAGGATTTTTACGCATACACAATGAACAGTAAAAAAACCAAATGCTACATTAAGGAAAAATTTTCTCAAAATGCTATAGTCAAACTCTTTCTTGACTTGAACGAGTTTTGTAACATCCCTAATGTCAATTAGAAGTTAATTGCGGGTAAATGATAATCTTTGTGATGAAAACTCCCTTGGAATTTAGAAATTGTTATTATGCGGGTTTTGGGGAGTTCAACGTAGCCATCGTTTTGGTTTGCCGTGGCGATCCTTCATCAATCAGCGAGGTTGTTCTAGGACACCTTTGCTGCGGCCAACTTTTTATTTCACCGCCGCGATATCGTGCTAATTCTCCTGGGTTTCTTCTTGGGCCCATTTCACCGCAACCAACTTTCAATTTCACCAAGGCCATTGTCCAATTATACGCTAACACTGTGGTCTTGGGATAGCTTTTCCGTAGTTATCTTCTATGTTCACCATGTCGAACATCACGTGACCTCATTTTAATGGACTCTCCCCACGTTCTTTTCTCATTTTTTTCCTCCTTCTCCCGTCTCCGCCAGCGATCACGTAGAGCTCTGCTAGGAAAAATTCTTGGGATCATTTTGATTAATTGTGTTTAAGGACTTGACCGTAGAGCTTGAATTGTTATCATGCTACGACTTGTTGGATGAAAGGTAACCGCCCTCAACTTATTACGCATGCTGGGGACTTGTTTGTGAGTGGTTTTCAATTATTGTCATATAAATGTGGTTATTTGATAAACTTGGCATTGTTAGCTATTGGAAACATATTGTGAAAATTTGGATCAAAAAATATATGTTTTGAAATGGCAATGTTTACAAATGTCTTTAGAGAAGGTTTTGTGTTCATTTGTGATCTTTGAGCAAGAGAATTATTAATTTAAATGTGATGTTGGGTGCTCATGTGTTGGTGGCAAATTGCGGTTGTGCCAAGATTGAGTTTTATAAAGTGAGTATTGTGATATTGGGAGAGGTGGAAATTGTGATTGATGGGAGGTCAATAAAGAGGATATAAGGGGGTGAATATTTAACATGCTTAAAGAGGAAATAAGGATGGAGGACTTTTGGTTGTACATCGAAAGATCCTAAGCCCTTCTTACGTTATGAGGGCCCATGACACCCCTAGCGATAATAGGGAAAGAACCCGTGGTCCAAGCTTGTACTCTGTGGATTTGGCCAATCCACATCAATGGCACGGTCAGCTTTATGGGTAGCTACCAGTTGCCTGGGATAGTACTAGCCCATGGGTTTAGTCAGAGGTAATAAGGTTGGGGAAGTTATAAGGGAAACTTGTCTAAGGAAAGAGATTGTGTGATTATCGACTCATGTGGTTCCTTTTGCATTTTGAGATTTATGTTTATGATGTCATTGATATTAATAAATATACTTTGTTTGTGAAGTGTGATCAGAAATGAATGCTGTCTGTTTTTGGAAAATCTAGTACTACTTCTAATCATTTATTGTATGCCCGTAATTCCTTATCTCTCATAGGCACTCACTGGCATGCCTTCTAAGTAGGAGGGATGGGGTTGCTAAGGCTTTGTCTCACCCTGTTGTTTTAACTTTTTCAGATGATAGTTCTCATGACAAAGCAAGTGGGAAGGCTCTAGAGGCTTGAAGCGGGCTATAGTTACTGTATAATCTCCTTCTAGGTCATATGTGCTGCATTGATGTATATTGCCACCTCTATAGGGCTCACATTTTTTGTTATAGTTTTTGTTAGCTTGTATGTGCACTCTGGAGTAAATGTATAGCAAAGGCCAGAGACCTATTCTCTAGGTTTTATGATGAATGATGGAGCCACATTTGAACTAATGACTTTTGATTAATATTTAATAGTTTTTTTACCTTGATGAAAGTAATCATCCTCTTTTGGTTATCTATTTCCACATTTAAAAGGGTTTTATATTTATGGTTAGCATTAATTCAAGGTTTATAGAAGTAAGTAACCGGCTTAGAAATTCTATTGTTACAAGTTTAAAATTGTACCAAACCCATTCAAGCTAAGAATGAGTTCAGGGGAGGGGGCAGGAATCTTTGAAAATGCTGCCCCCAAAGCTTGAATGAGTTTGGCCTGACAGCATGTGGCAGAACGAGAGTAGGCATAGCTGAGTGATGGGATGGAATGATGCGCATGGCAATGTACAGAAAGGTCTTCGAGGATTATATAAATGGAAGGAGAGACATGTTTCATGCTTCGTTCCTTCCTCTATTTGTTCCTCTTCCTTCCTTATTTCCTTGCCATGCATTGCTTCTTTCATTTGTAAATGACTACATCTCTCTCTCTCTCTGTGTGTGTCTATGTGTGTGTGCATTGAAGCTCATGAACAAGCGAACCATCACTTGGAGTTCATATTTACATCTTAATAAGATAACTTATTGTGACTAATTCTTTTTATGAATTTTATAATTATTTTGTACTTTTTGGATGCTTTATATTTATTTTGTTGAATAATTGTTCGATTGAAAGAGAAAGACATGTATGATTTGTAGAATTGTGATATGGCTATTGGATTTGCCTGTCATTATTATTTGCAAGTGTAATTTATAACAGATTGATTCAATGGGAAATTACTATGATAAACTTAATTATTAAAAACTCTCAATAATAAAATAATTGGTTGATAAACACAAACTTGTTTTTTCAATCCTGTATGTAACTAATTTTTTTCACACGGGTACTAACTACAGTATGAATTATGCTTCATGTTAATTAACATTAACAAATTTATTTACCCATTTAAAAAAGGTCATCTTTCGAGAAAACAAAAAACTGTATCATGAGGTACCACACTTTCATATAATTTTATCATTAGCCTTTAAATACAATTTGAAATTCTATATTGGTAAAATTTTACAGCCTTTTTTTTGCCTTAAAAAAGGGCAAAAATTCTGTGCATGACGAATGAAAACTGTATATGAATGTGAATTTACTGAACATTATTTCCTTTGAATATAGAGGGCAAAAATGTCAACGTTATTTTGGACATGTACAAAAAAGTGGAAAATATAGAGCAAAAAGCTCCATTTGCCAGTTTTTCCAAATCCATGGTTTTACGACCCCAAACCATGGTTTTGAAGCCAGAAATGCTTTTGGAAGATAGGATGTTTGGCAATAAACCATAGGTTGGGTTACCAAAATTGATTCTCAAGAGTCATCCAAACATGCTCTAGATAGCCCTATAGTATTGTTAAATTGAATCATTGTGGTCGTTATGGACACCTTGATTCTGCTTGCCTACTCAAGGTACCACACCATATGCTACTTCTGCTTCCTCCTTTGCTGTGCTGATGACCTTACCAGCGAACAACCACTACACTCCGGCTACCTTAGAAATTAAGGTGCGTGAGACTTAGACGCATAAGAAATAGGTTTTTGGAGATTGGATGAAAGTTCCACCACGCTCTAACTGTGTTGTCACACCAACCAGGAGAAACATGCCAAATGCTCCCTTTTTCTTATGACAGTGGGGGAAATCGTTTTGGTCTCCTTGAACCTCGAACAGCATGAATATCAATCAAGAAGGTAATTTTTGTGTAGCATTTGAGGACTAGAGCACACCTATCAGTGCAGGGGAGAACCCCAAAAGTCTCAGTAAGAAAGGCAATGGAGCTAAGTCAACATGCATAAAAATGAAGATACCTTTTACTGCTCCCACTGCTCCAAATAAACCACAAAAGCAACAGAGCATCAATGGCACAATCTTTGAAATTGTTTTTGTTATTGTAATTGCAATTTATTAAGGACATGAGCATCGTTCAACCTTTTACATTATGAGTGGTAGTTAACAATGCTTTACGGAATGTTCTTTAACTTGGATTCAAGTGAACTACATCAATTAAACCATTGAACCTAAGTGATTACTTAGGATTTCTCAATTAGACTCAGAAAAATTAAACTCCCACATTTAAGTTAGAGCAAGGAAAGCTAAGCTCCCACCACTGAGAGTCTATTCATTCTACTTCCCTTAATCCAAAGCTCGCTTTCAAACATTAAAAAGACCAAAAGATTTTTTTTGCACTTGTTTTACATTACAGTTTCCTGTTTTCTCAAATCAAACCCCCTTTTTTTACCCAAGTTTTACATGTTTTTGATAACCAATTTAGCCTAGGTTAACCAATAAACTGCTCCTTGAGAAGAACGATTGGTTGCCCACTATACTACATTATTTTGGTGCAATCATTTTGTATCGAATCGAAAGGCGACAAAACCAAGGCTAATTAATGGCGCCATTGCCAGGGAGCCAAGTAATTGGTTCCCTAGTAATTGGTTATTATCACCTTTGTTGACTTGAATCGATTCTCATTGAGCTTTAGATTTAACTTTCAGTTCTTGACATTGCATAGCATACAAAATTTTGCAGAAATACAAACAAATATTTTGGTTTTCTTTGATAGTTTTGTGTTTGCATTCTGCACAGCATTTTGCATTTGTTCTAACTTGATCCTAAGTGTTTAGTCCATTGCTGAGGTTTTGAGTGTTTGTGCATTGTTTGACAGCATTGGGCTAAGTAACTTTGTGAATTTTTGAACTTGTTTTTGGGGATCAGCTCCAGTATCACTTAAGTCGTGACCTACTATCATTCTAGTCGTGACCTACAACATTTTCCTCTCCAAGGATTGCTCTTGGTACATTTTTGGTCACAACCTGTAAAATTTAAGTCACGGCCTGAGTGCTCTGTTTCAACCAAAATTTTCTAAGTGTTCATTTTTGCTTCCTAGGTGCCCTCGGTACACTTTTAGTCACGACCTTAATAACATAAGTCGCGACTTTAGTGAACTCTTTCACTAAACATCGTTTTAACTGTCCAAACTTGCATTCATCTTGCTTCTGCACATACTTTTGAGAGTGTACAGCACTTACTACACCACAAAGTCACTGAGCACTATTAGAATTCACTGAGTTTGCATTCAGCTTGATTCAAATACTTGGCACATATCAATTTTGGCTGCAATTTTCTTAGAATTTTACTTGTGCATGATTATTTTTTTAAGTGCTTGTATGCGGAAAGGGCGTAGAGTTAGAAGAGGGAGAGAAACAGAACACCTCAACACACCCACTCTGCATAATGTTCCCCATTCATCAAATGAGAGTGAGGAAGTAGAAGAGGAAATCATGGTTGAAATACGTCCGCCTATTAGTCTCGGGAATCATAATGGAAATCATAATAGACCTAATAACAGGAATGGCTATGAAGAGCAAGGGGAAAATAATGGGCATAATAGAATTAATGGTCAACCTCAGGGTAGGACCATTAAAGAGTCAACACAGTCTGGCAGAAACTTTGACCCTATGACTGGTGTTTCCTACTTTTAATACTGACTTCAAAATAAAAGGCCAATTGATACACTC
The DNA here is from genome assembly GCA_006871305.1 of Vachellia collinsii. NCBI lineage: Eukaryota > Viridiplantae > Streptophyta > Magnoliopsida > Fabales > Fabaceae > Vachellia > Vachellia collinsii. The sequence continues at coordinate 12,185 of QFDD01000634.1, forward strand.
ACTACCTAAATTTCATGGTCTTGCAGGTGAAAATCCATATCTCCATCTCCGAACACTCTACATGCATTGTATGTTGTCACACCCCTTTTATATAACTGAGCCCAATCTAGACTTCTTAATTATTAGGCGCAGCTATTCTAAGCGTATAAATTCTATTTATATAAAACAGTTTTTTACCTACTTTCCTCAGATTGGGCTTTTATGAAAAATTTTGAATTTTTAAAATAACCTTTATTTAAAGAATTTTTCTAACGTGCCAGGTTTGATCATGGGTTCATTATTCTTTATTGGCAGCTTAAAAACAGTTTTTCCTTCATAACCCGTTCTCATCATGTCTACCTTCTGTCTCGGATTAATGTATACATAATTTATACAATCATATATACATACCCATCTAAGTCATCCAAAATTATATCAAAATAAAACATTAAACTTCTGATAAACCAAAATATATGCAAAGGGGTTCTTCCATCTCCATTCTATGCTTCTCTTGTCACCAATTCCTTGCCTTTTGAGCTACCCGCCTCTGCTGTATTTTTGTTGGAAAGGGGGGGTGAGATTCGAAAATCCCTGCAGAAACCACAGTTTATCATATAGTTATATATGAAATTGACAATCATGTAAAATAAGCCACATGTTCATACGGCATATACGGCAATAGTGCACATCATGAGGTCCCACCTCAACATCATACGGCAATAATGAGGATTCACCTCAACATCATATGACAATAATATACGGCACGAGGATTCACCTCAACTTCATATGGAAATAATGAGGATTCACCTCAACATCATACGACAATAATTTATGGCACGTCACATGGCACATACAATCATGTAGAATTAAATACATAAGAATAAGATAAAAGAGTTTCTACCTGTATTCCTTTATTTACCTTTACCTTCCTTAGTATCCCCTTTTCCGGTCCTCCTCGGGGTGCTCAAGCAAATGTCAAATCCTAAAACATATACGTATAATATTATGTTAATTATACGCTTATCCAACTTTATTTAGCTCCTCTTTCTCTCGTAATCTTATATATACCCCTTTACATTATTTGATTTTTCTTTTCTTGACCTTTAAATTATTTTTCAATAATTTTGAAAAAAAAATCATAACTTATTACATAAAATTCCAAATACAATAATTTAAGCTTCTATGTGAAACTCTCTATATATTCTTTCAATGAACATTACTATTCACTAAATATAGTCCATAAATATTCCTAAGTAAATGCTCAAAAGTTGCAGCTTGTTATGCAACTTTTCATATTTTCCATATTTCAGAACCAAACCTTATTGGTTCGTAACTTGTAACTTATCCAAATAATGCATCTTAATACTCATTTTAGAACTCATGAGTATACCAAATTTCATAGTCAACCAAGACTATTTGACCTGTTAAAAGTTCACTCAAATTCTTTAATATTGCCACATGCACCATTTGACATATTTGTACATACCCACATGCAAAAAAATTATCTTTAATGTCCCATAGACATTTTATAACCTTGCTAAGAACAACTACTTAGCACCATGAAATCAGCTGTCTACAAGGGGAAATGATTTGACTGCAAAAATCTCGCAGCCAATGGATAAGAGATAGTGATCAGAATACAAAATATTACCACACAAAGGCCTTGGCTAGAAGATGACAAAACCAGATAATGATGACGATAAAAGCCACTATCCCAAACAAAATATTAAAGCATTTCAAGAAACTAAGCCTTCACATACATTCAGCATTTCGACTTCAACTCAACTTCATGCCAGACAAAATGGAATTCAGGAATAGAACAGGAATCAGATGCATTTTAATACCATTTTTATCAAGTGTAAGAACAAAGCAAGAGCTTAATCGAGAATGGACCATATCAACTGAAATCAACCTCTAGGATCCCCAATTTCTTCAATCAATCCAAAATAGTAACACCCATCAAAAGATACTGACAAGTAAAATACCCATATTTCCAGGAAGCACCCATCAATTGTGTAATTCTATTAATAAAAACCAAACAAATCCCAAAAGCCAAAGCAAGACGAAACAAGAGTTGGTGACCCGTAAACTCTAAGAATCTTCATCATATAAAGACACCACCTTGAGGAATTTCAAACTAAAAGAAAGGGTAGTTCAGGCTTTACCTTCTCTGTAGAAATGAGTACAAAGAAGTTCACACACGAGCAGCAAGAGAGATTAGAGGGATTAGATGAGGGCAAAAACTCGGAAGGCTAAAAGCTCAAGAAAGAGAGGAGAAGCAGGAATAGAGTTCCGGAGCTTTTCCTTGGTAAACCAAAAACTCATAACCTAGGATGAGATGCAAAAAAATGGATGGAAAATACACATTCAAACACCATTGACACGAAATAAAACTAGTTCTGATTTGGAAAATAACTAAAACACAAAAGGATAGAGATAGATAGAGATCAGAACCAATAGATTCAAACGAAGGAAGCAGGGATGAAGGTAATGGCTAGAAGTCGATGGGGATAGTGATGGCTAGAATGGATGTTGGACTAGAGGACATAAGGAATGGCGCTGCGAGTCTCGAGTGGAAGAAGATGGTGATGGTTGGGCTCGACAGCTAGACAAAGATGGTGATTGCATTCTTAGGACGCTGGACAAGAGTTTGTGATAGGAGGTTGGAAGAGTGTTGATGAAGTAGAGCATTCGAGATGTAAAACCTAGAAATACATTTATGCAATAAAGGTAGTTTATAATTATAGAGAATACATAATAAATAACAAAGAAGTGCATTGGTGGAGTGGTAAGGCATCTTGTTGCATAGGTTTAGGGTTCAATACTTGGCTTCAACATTCTAAACTTTTATTAAAAACAAATATCCTCAGGCCGCCTGGCAAGCCAAAAAGGCTTGTCATTCGGCCTGAGCCTGGCTTGTTTAGGGAAACAAGCTTTTTAGGTGGCCTGGGGTTGTGCTTTGGCCTGTAAAAAGCCTAGCCTATACATGCTTTTACAGGCCAAGTCACAAGCCCCTGATAGGTCGTCTAGCCTATTTTCACCCCTAACATTGAGGAATGGGAGGCAAACCTGGTAAAATTGTCTAATATGGCGTCTAATTATTTTTGCAATTTATACTCTTGTGATGCTATGTCTAAGGAACCATACTCATATTCAGGCTTGTTCTCCTCTCTCACGAGCCCTCTATTAATTGGCCTTGATAGTGTTGTTACTAAAGAAGAAATAAAAAATGCCCTCTTTGAAATGCAACCTCTAAATCCCCAGGAGTTGATGGGCTCCATGCTATGGTTTTCCAAATCCAATAAGAAGTGGTGGGAGAAAATCCTTTCAAGGAAATCAAAGGAATATTTGAGGGTGGTTGCTTGGATCTTTACTTCAACCGTACCTTAATTGCTCTGATACCTAAGGTTGATAGCCCTCAAAGGTTTCAAGAGTTCAGGCCAATTAGCCTTTGCACCACTGTGTAGAAAATCATAACCAAAGTTATTGCCAACCATCTTAAGCCTCTAATGCTGATGTTAACTTCACCTCACCAAGCTGGTTTCATCAAAGGGCAAAACATAACTGATAACATTATTATAGCTCAAGAGGCAATTCATTTTATAAGGAGGAAAAGTGGCAAATTTGGCTGGATGGCAATCAAGATGGACCTTGGGAAAGCTTTTGATAGGGTGAGATGGGACTTTATAGAAAATACCTTTACAGATGCTCGAATGCCTGACAGGGTTATAAGTCTCATAATGAAGTGCATTACCACTTCATCCATACAGGTGTTGTGGAATGGTTAAGTGCCTAGAATTTTATATCCCCAACAAGGCATTAGTAAGGGGACCCCTCATCTATTTGTGCTTTCTATGGAATGACTGTCTCAAGCCATATGCAAAGAAATTGATAGGGGAGCCTAGCAGCCAATACAGATGAATAAGGGTGGCCCTCCTTTGTCCCACTTATTTTTTTGTGGATGACCTTATCCTATTTAGCTCGGTAACTAATGTTCAAATCCAAACAACTCATAAGTTGCTATCTGACTTTTGTCACTCCTCAGACCATAAGGTGAGCAATGCTAAAACCATAATATTCTTCTTTAAAAATGTCCCTAATCAACTAGCTAGTGATATCTGTACCAAGCTAGGTTACCAACGTACAACCCAGCTTGGTAAGATTTGGGGGTCCCTATGCTTCATGGTATAATCACAAAAGACACCTATCGATACCTAGAAGAAAAGGTGCAAGAAAAACTCTCAGGTTGGAAGGTTCATACTCTCTCTCTTACAGGGAGAATCACACTTGCTTAAGCAGTCTTGTCCACGCTCCTCTACTACTCCATGCAAACAACCTAACTTCCCCAAGCCACATGTGGTAAGCTCCAAGGACTCTTAAAGCAATTTGTGTGGGGAACAACCACAAAATGTAAAGGAATGCCCCTTGTAAAATGGAGCACTATGTGTCAACTTAAGGAGCATAGAGGTTGTGGCCTGAAGGATCTTACCAATCAAAACTCAGCTTTTCTCATGAAACAAGCTTACACCATTTTGACTTAACTAAATCTTTATTGGGTCAAGCTTTAAAGGGAAAAATACAAATGGAAGGATGGTGAACCATGGCATAGCAGTTGAAGCAATACTTCACATATTTGGAGGAGCCTAGGGGTAAGTTGGGATGATCTTGGACTCGGCCTCAAATGGAAGGTTGGGAATGGGTGAACCGCCAGGTTTTAGGGCGATAACTGGGTTGGAAATATGGGGCCACTCTCACTTCTCTCTTTTGCTCCACTCAGAAAGCTAGAATTACAGAAACCTATTTGAGAATTCATTAATAAAATTAGACAATGGAAATGAGGTGAATTTCAACATCTAGTACCGCAGCAAATCCTAAACGAGCTGAGAAAAGCTAATCCGCCTCCTGAATCAAGTCCTCATGACATTCTCCATCGATATTAAGGGCTAAGAAATGGCTTCACATTTGCATCAGCATATAACTTGCTTATGTGGGATAAGTGGGCTAATTCAGACCCTCATTGGAAGCTTGCATGATTATGGTTGGGTTCCTAACAGATTCGCGTATTCCTCTGGTTGATCATGAATGATGCACTAATCACAGAGGGAGAGAGTTCGAAGGCATATGGCTAATGACGTTGGTTGCAGAATATGCTCAGGTGGACCTAAAGACATGAATCACATCCTATGAAAATGCAGGTTTGCGGTGGCATGCTGGAAGCTCATCATTCCGCCTCAAATTTTACCACAGTTCCTTGATATGCCTTTCAAGTGCTGGCTCCACGGGAATCTTAGATCCTTGAAGAATAACCCCTTTGTTCATACTCCTTTAATACATGTTGGGCTGATGAGTACAAAGAATTCATTGAAGCATGGGCAAGATGGCTTAATGCCATTGTTCATACTCCTTTAATACATGTTGAATATGATCGAACATCGAAGTACATGCAATGGTATAAGAAACATACAAGATGATGGATCTAATGAATTAGTGGTGATATTGGTTATGTGGTAAGAATTTTCTTCCTTTTTTCCTTATAACATCATTTTATTTTATACAAATTGTTACAACAAAATGACATACATATTACAGGTTGACATGGTAAAGCAATTATATAAACTATCAATTAATTCTGAAATAAATTGCTCTAATTGTATTGTATTTTGCAAAAGGGTTGGTCGAGACCAAAGCAACATCTTAGTCACAATGATAGCAACAGTTTAACTTGCCTACTCCTCCAATGTTGAATTGACCCATCCACAAATTCCTCATGACAGACCAAGCAAGGGTCATGGCAGCTACTTGTCTACTCAGCCACCAATTGAAAATGAAAATGCAATAAGATAAGATCCCTAAAATTTAAGTCAATCACATTACATGTCCCCACTAATCACATCCACCTTTTGCTCTCTAACTCTGTATCATTTTGACCCTCAGTACATGTCATCCTCTTTGGCATCATCCCATTTTGGCTTACTAGATCCATCTAATTTTCCATCATTCACTTTGCTGCTTCATAATCCATATGTACTTTCTTTTGAATACCATGATTTCACTTATGAGCATGGTGGACCATCAAATGAAGAATTTACTACTACTAGACAATATATTTCTCTAGTTGATTCTCCCTGGTTTGATTTGAAAGCAACCTCACAAATAAATGAGATAGTTTAACCTCATGAAGAGGTTAATGTGCGGCAACGACTACAATGTATGAGAATGAGAATAAGATGTAGTAACAGAAGTCACTATTTGTCTGGTTAATGAATCTCTTCTTAGCATTACTTTTTTAAGGAACAAAAATCAAGCCATTATTTTTTTTATTAATGAATACAGTGGGATGAATCAATGCTAAAACATCATCTTTACTAGCCTCTCCTATCCTATCATCTGCCAAAGTGAAACAATCCGATCACTATATATTGAATAACCTTGGAAACTCGATCCAAATAGATAATGCCTAAATAATACACAATGCAACTAGACGTGTTGTTTTATGACAAAGTTCAGACCGAGTACACTTTGGTCGAGCTGAATTTGCAGTCAAGATCACTTCAGCCATAAGTTTTTTACTAATAAAATGCATATCATTCATAGCCTTCTCAAGAGTAGAGTAAAGATTCAGACAATTCTTTATGTTAGAACTCATTCTTTATAGTGTACATACTGCGTACACATTGCAATGCAATATATGACCTAAGTCTTTGCTAGGTCATACAACACTATTCTACCATATAAGCTCATGGCATTAGAGATAGATAAGGTGTAAAAAACTATGAGAACCTGTTCTTGCAAACAAGCTGGGGTCAAAATGAGAATAATTTTCTTATCCTAATTCCTTGCGGCTAGAAAGTTCATGGTTTCAAAGACAGGTCATTTTGTTCAAGATTCACCTAAATTCTAATGAAGTGAAAGGTTTATACTTGTAAAGAAGGCATATATCTTCTTCTCATCAGATCATAGATTGCTTTACTGAGGCCCTCACTCACTCAAAGTTCTTTTACTTTAGAATCAAACTCGAGTTGTTCATAACACCCTCTTGTTTGAAGGGGAATGTTAGAGAATTGTAATTATGTATTAAGCATAGATTAAACTTTGAGTACAACATGTAAATTGATTTGATCTTCCTTAATAATGGGAGTATGTAACATCCTAAAATTTGACCACCATATTATGAAATGTAATTAAGGCTTTGGGAAGCCAATTACAAAATTTTTGGACTAGGATGAACAAATTTTTGGGCCAAAAATATTTTAAGAAAATTTGAGAAAAATTGCCCAAATTTTATGGGAATAATTATTCTACATGTTAAGGGTCAAATTTGGGGAAAATGTTACTTATTGAAAAATACTATCGCAATTTTGGATTATTAAAAAAAAGGGGAAATTAGGCATGCCACACATGTTACCAAGACATTAAACCACTTCAGCTCAGTATTACTCTCATTCATTCCCATATTCCTCCTTTAGCTAGCGATAGAGAGAGAGTGAGAGAGCGAGCAGCAAGAGACTGAGGGGGAAGCAAGGGCCACCGTCACCGAAGTGGCTGGATTATGTGTGTGACTGAGGAATCTCGACCAAGTGAGCGTTGTTTCTTCATCTCTGCCTCTGAATATGTTTGGGATGGGTTTCAAGTGTGCATGTCATTTCTTCTCTGGGTTCTGAAAAATTCAAAAATAGAGCTTCAATATCCTAAGCTGGGTTTTAGTGTCCGAAGAAGAAAACAAAGCTCAAGTATGTGAAAATATGGAATAAGGGCATGCATGTTGGTCGTCTTCTTTTTTTCTTTTCTTTTTTTAATTTTGGGTCAATCCAAGCTATGCATGTCTGTGTTGTTGAGGACATTAAAGAAATGAAACAGGAGTATTTGTTTATAAGAAAAGTGGGCTCAGGTCTTTAAGTTTTAAGGATTTCATGTGTGTTTCTGCTGAGGTTGTTCGTTTGGAATGCACAAATGTTTAGTTGTGAGTAAATCCTCTTTGTTTCATTGAAAGCTAAGCAACATGGAAGTTCTAATTGATCAAAGCAAATATATACATACATGTACATATGTATGAGTGTGGGTCAGTGAATAGATATATATATATATGTATGCGTAGCTATGGAGGTATGTATATATTTAAGTATTTTGAAGATTTGAAATAGAGAATATGAGCTAAATACAAACATACATATATATATATATGAGCACGTGTGTGTAGCTATGTGTGTATACGCTCTGTGAATTGGGAACCTGAATTCAAAGGATTGTGAGATGCTTTTCAAATGAGATATTAAAGTGCTCTTAGTATTGGTTTGGATAATGATTAATGTTAAAGTGTTGAGACAAAATTGACAAAACTGTTATAAGCGGAGGATGAAAACTGCCAAGTCTTTTTGGCTTTGGATTAAAATTCTGGTTATTATGATTAATGAGTAAGTGTTAAGGTGATTAAGGAAATCATATATGAAGGAGAAAATTTGGGAGATCGGATGGTTGAGTTGAATTCTTAAAGTTATAGTCATAAGCTTCTACCAAAGAGGAATCATCATGGGATTATCCTTAAAATTTAGGATATGGTTATGATCAATTATTAAAAAGGATTTCCCAAGTTTCTATCATTCTTATGTGAAGAAAGGAATTTATGAATTGAAGTGGTTTATGACAAAATTTTGCCACTGCTTAGTCCTACTGGAACTTCAATGTTATGCATATATAAAATGTATGTGCATGTGACATGTGTCTATATATATGTCCATACTAAAGTTAGGAATTTTTCAAAGCTATAGAAAAATTCAAATATCAAGGAAATAAAATTAAATAAAGGGGTAGAAATGGGGTTAGGAGATGAAGATGAGTTAAATAAAACTCAATAAATGTATAATTAACATAATATATATGTGTATATTTTTAGGATTTGATATCTACTTGAGCACCCCGAGGAGGTCTGGAAAAGGGATTACCGAAGGAGGTAATGATAATCAAACAAAAATAGATAGAAACCCTTTTTTATCGTATTTTTATGTATTTAATTCTGCATGCTTGTTTAGGCCATATTTGTATACATGCTTAATATGGTGATCAATCGGTGATACAATACTTGCTTCGTGTGTGGAAGTCCTACAGGATAGTTCCCCTGAGCCACTAGTAAAGAGCTTTTACAATACTTGCTTGGTGTGCAAAAGTCCTTTAAGATAGTTCCCCCCAAGCCATATGTAAAGAGATTTTACATTAACTGCTTGGTGTACAAAAGTCCTTTGGGATAGTTCCCCTGAGCCACATGCAAAGAGATGTTACAATATTTGCTTGGTGTGAGGAAGTCCTATAGGATAGTTCCCCCAATCCACCTATGAAGGGGAGTTACAGTTCTCATTTGGTCTGAGGAAGTCCTATAGGATAGTTCCCTCGAGCCATGTGATATGAATTATTGCCGTATGGATGCAAAGCTGGAACTTCATGATGTGTTTTAATGTTGTATGAACATGTGACTTGTTTTTGCATTATTGTGAATTATATATATGATTATCTGATAAACTATGATTTCTACGGAAATTTTCAAATCTCACCTTCCCTTACCACAAAATACAACCAAAGCAGGTAGCTTAAGAGGCAAGGAAGTGGTGACTAAGGAGGCATAGAAGGTGAGAATGAAGGATAATGAAGAAGATGGAAGAAACCCCCTTTACTTATAATTTTGATTTAATTAATAGTTAAGGATATATCTAGATATAAGTCTGGATGGCTTAAATGATCGTGTATATATGATTATACAAATTATGTAAATAATAATATGAGATAGAAGGCAATTGTGAATGAAAGCGTGGTGGGCCCATAACCCCTAGCTTAGTGGATTTTACGAAAAACAGCTTTAGATAAAAGTTGTTTTAAAAAGATTAAAATTTTTCGAAAAATCTAAATCTAACAAATGTGGGCAAAAATTATTTTATAGAAGGCATGAATCTTTTGCCTAGATAGATTTATAATGGGTAGGATTAAAAAATGTGTGACACAGGACCACTTAGAGAGTCTCTACCCATGGTTTCAAAACAAATCAGAAGCGGTCCTTCTTATTTTTCTTCCATGCTTTCTAGTTCAACTTGAAGGAGTGAATCGAGTAGCCTATCCGACCCAACAGATTATTCAAATTATCATTGAGTTATTTTGATAAGAACAAGTTAATTCAACCTGTTTTCCTCTTGATTCAAGCCTTTACTCAGATTGGATAAGTGTCCTGCTCATCGATTTCCAATATAAACCTACATTTCTAGGTTTTTGAACCTTGTTTTTGCATTTGGTGAAGTAATAAGTGTGTTCCGAGATTTGAATTTGTATATTTGGGTAGGACAATCATATTTTTTCAAAAAACCTTTGGGAAGCCAAAAAAGGTTGATCATGCAACATCTTAATTTTAGTTTTCAGAATTAATATTGAAAGAGAATTATTTCATGATAACTAGAATTTATCATATAATTACTTGAGTAAAAAATTATTTAAAATATGATTTATAAGAATAAAAGAAATTATAGCATGATAAAAGAGTGAAATAATAATAGAATGAAATAATAATATTTTTATATAAAAAAGGTTCAAATAATTATAAATAATTTTTTAAGAAAATAAAATATCTAGAGAACGGATAAATGGTAACTCTCCAAGTTTTAGTATATTTGAGGTATATATTTGATATATTTGGAAAGTTATTAATATAATTTTAAAAGATTCTAAATTTAAAATAATAAATCTATCAAGTAGTTCATTATCTTGAGGATTCATTAAATCATAGCAGATAATAATAATAATTTAAAATTTTAGAAATTTTTATTTTTGTGTTATTTTGTTTCTCTTTATTTTATTATTTTTTATCTTCTTAATTTTTTAGGAAGCGAAAGAGAGAGAAAATGCTGGAAATCAAGACTAAAGAGAAAGGAAAGATTAAAAAAATAATAGAGAAAGAAAAGAAAGGAGTGGCGGTTTTGATGAGCAAAGACTTTATATGTATATATGTGTGGGTGGTGCTGGAGAGATGCAGCCTTAAGGCCAATCATTATACTTTGAGTATTTTAATTCATGAATCATTCATTTTCATTATCATAATATGTACATGTTTTGTTATGATAAATTGTCCTTGGATAAATTATAGTGATTATCCTAAATATCCATTGTCGATTATCTTTATTGGATCAAAGATGAAATAAGACCATTAAGACTTTGAAATGTTTGGAGATACTAATTAAAGTCATAGGCACTTATAAGAGTACAAGGTGTTGGACCGACCCGCTGTGAGATAGTTCCATGTATTCATGTCATAAGATTGTTTCACAAATGACTACGTCACTGTGCCCTTGATTTGAAATCGTCATAGATTTATACACGAGAGTTTCTCAGCTTTGACCTAGTCAAAAGTCACTTTTGATTGCATGATGATAAAGGCTACGTTCAGGGTTAGTAGACTCCATGCAGAGGAATGTGAATGTTTAAGATAGGATTTGTCTCTCACATTAGTAGAGAGATATTGTTGGGCCGCTCGATGAGTAAGTCTGAGAAATGTATGGTGTAATACCCTTAGTTTAATCCCATTAACATAACCATCAGAAGCATTTGGAATCACTTTAGCTAGCCATAACTTATGAAAAATGAAGTTGGAAAATATTTGTTTTCGGAGTACTATTCATAACCCTCTAAAAATAACTTTAACTTTGAAAAATCATAATTAATTGTAGGAAAATTGAAATTGAGTGATTCGAAGTTCTATGGGAAGATAACTGTATAACCTTGAAAGAAAAAATAAGTTCTAGACATTTTCTTTTCAAAATCATGTTCATTTTTAATTTCAAAAGTTATTGTTCATTTGGTCATTTTTTATTTTTCCAATATTTTTGCTCAACTTTGGAAGGGCATATCTCTTGGCACAGTTATCAAATTTGGACAAATTACTACTCATTTTAAAGGGAAAAATCATATATATTTGGTGGTAAAATATTACTTCCTACCTCACTTGATTTCTTCAAAACGAATTGGTCAACTTTATATCCATTTTTTTGACTTTTATCCCTCTTTTTGGCCATACTTGGTCCAATTGAGGTATGGTTGCTTTAACTTGCAATATCACTGCCTTTGGAGCATTTTAACCTATTCTAGCATGATTGGAAATAAATCTACCACTACACATACTATCATCCATAAACCACACATGAAACGCTTATAAGTATTTACAACCTTTAACAAAATACTCATCAAGCACTTACCAAACCTTCAAGCAATCTCCTTCTTTCTTCTCTTCTTGAACAAAGGTAATGCTAGGGTTTGGGTACATTGGTTGGCTAAGATTCTTGAGAATCTTAGGAGTATAAACAACTATTATTCAATCACATAACTTGCATTAAAACATGATACATGCTCAACTTACTTAATCTTGAGAATAAAATGCTACGTATACCTTATATGTCACAACATAGCATAGAGACAAATCTTCATCATGTCATAACCTTATCATTCACACCATGGCATATTATCTAAATCATAGCAAAGCAAGTAATCATGCAATAAATACAATGAAATGTAATTAAAACAATAATTGCTAAGCTACCTTTTTCTCCTTGCTTTTCTTGGTTCCTGCTTGTCAAATCTTTCCTTAGTGTCCAATGGTCCTAGATAACATCACATAAAGGTTACTAACTCATTTGGACCATTATAACATCCCTTCTTCACAACTATTCTTAACTTGCTCTCTTTAAGCTTAACTTTGCACTTTTACATCCATGGGTTTCAAAATTTATCTAGCATGTTTCTCCTCAATAATTTTGCATGTAGATTCCATTTTTAAGCTCAAATAGCTCAAAAGAAAACTCCTTCCCTCTCAACTACTCAAAACATCAACTTAAGAGAGCATATTGCACAAAATTTCAATCTTTGTTTCTAATGCTTCCAAACTTGGTTTCTCACTTATACCCTACACAATTTCTTATTTTAAATTCAATGGAAGCATTAAAAGCACCAAAATCACTTTCCTTCCCTATGATTATGGTCTAGCCGAAACAGTACACAAAAATTGCAACATGATTTTTCAACTTCTCTTGCCTTATATATGCATAATCTTACTTCTAGACTATATTCCAATCATTATTCAACATGAAAACACTTCTCCCTTGCAGATAAATTTTGTCCAGCAACCATGAACAGTGATTTTATGCCAAAATTTACAAACAAGCTCAAATCAATCATCGCCATGTAGCAAATTAAGCATAGAGTTGATTGGAAGCACTTGCCACTTCCAATTTTTGCTTTCTCACTCTAACCTTTCAAACCTTGCTTGAAACTCTTCACACACAGAACCATAGCAAAAATTATACCAATCAAATGGGAGAGAAGAGCTTGTAGATCAAATCCATGGAAGAAATTAAGCAATTACCTTGATCCTTGCTTGAAATTCCTCTCCCTCTTGCTCCTCTTGAAGTGCACGATTTTGCTCCTTCTTTTCATGCTATGGTTGTTGTGAATGGTAGGGAAAATGGGCTGGAATGTGTTTTAAAATCTATCCATTAAGTTATAAAAATTGTGGGGTCCATTTACACTGACAAAGTAACTTTATACTGATGTAATCTACCACTTTAAGTTAACATCTCTTCTTGCTTTTCTCCTTTAAATAAGAAGAGAAAAGGTGGCACAATCTCAAGCCCCACAATCTCTTTATATAATGGAAGTTGCTTTATGTTTGCTTTATCCGATAACTTTCTACTGGAAATGCTTTTCGGGAATTTTCTGATCATTTGACCAACTCGGCATCATTGAAAATTCCCATGATTTCTCTGCTCCTCTTATCATTCTTCTTTTCTCAATTCTCATTCCGGATGTACCTTTAATTAATTTATGAAGAAAACCCTAATTTAGGGTTTTTCCGGACCTTTTCTTTCCGTTCCAACAAACTGCTTCTGACTTTCCCTTGGAATCAATTTTATAAAATACTACAATTCCTGGGCTATTTTTCCTCTTTTTGAAATCAAATATTTGAGACCTCTGGATATCTTAAATAATTATATTTGACAAATTATTTTATTAAATAGCCAGATATTAAATAGCCTTTGAAATTCCTGCAAAGGTTATTTATGTATTTTTAACTTAAACCGAGCCTCAATTACTGATTAGTGAATTTTTCTCTATCTTTTGGGACTCAGTAAAATTTTCTAATATTTGGTCAAACTTTGACGAAAATGCCCTTTGACTTTTCTCAATTTACCAAAATGCATTGAATATTCAAAATGACAATTTGGTCCTAAGAATTTTGAATTTCCACTTAGGCCCCGTTTCAAAATAACACTTTGTATCGATTTATAGATCCGCATATGAATTGAGTAATCATAATGTCTTACTAGAGGCCGCTTATGACTTGTGGGCTAGTATAGTCACTAACCCACTACAAACTTCTTATGGGCCTACATGGTCACACACAAAATGGCTCAACACGAGCTGAAATGTCTAGATTCATTGAATCAAGATTCGATGAATATTATTCTCCTGTAGGGAATTTATCAAACTTCATTTAGAGACTTAAACCACTCAATTTTAATTTTTCTAAAATTAGTAATGAATTTTTAAATTTGGCCGAAAATTCTAAAATTTCAACCAAGTGAACAGTAATTTTTAGTAAGTTTTAAAATTTTACTTAGTTAGCTAATTCTAGAGTAAGGAAGGTATTAAAGTGGTTGATTATTAGTCTCTAATGCATATTAAGAAAAGCTAAGGGAGGTATTACATTTGAACCATTTATTTATGTATAATTTAATTGTGTTTATTCAATTTAAATCTTACTGCTTGCTTAGTGCCTGATCAACATTGAGCATGAATGTAGGAAATTTAGATTAACTTCAACAGAGGGAGCTTAATTGGACCTTTAATCTAAGTAATATAATGTTAGAATTTATTCTAATTTGCCTTTAGGATAAGAATATACCTACCGACTCATAAAATCATATTAGAGTGAAATTATTCTAGTTAATGCCTCTTGAATTTTTTTTCTTTTGCCAATTAATGCCTCTTGAATAACTATATAAGGAATAATAGTTTTATTTAAAAGAAAGTTGTAGATGATCGCAAGACACTAAATATATTTATACTCTAGATTAACAAATTAAAATTTAAATATATTTATTTGGGTAATTATATGCCTTAAAATTTAAAGAATGAATAAGCCACTCTAGGTTGCCTATGTCAATTAATATTTTCTAGCACATTAGAATTAATATTTTAGTTCATTTGAATTTATATTTTCATTATTCCTATTTGATTTGCTCAACTTAAACAATATTTATATTTATAGTACCTATTTACCTATCAAATTGAGTCTTTGTGGCACCGACTTTAATTTACCATATACTATTTTCGCAACGCGTACACTTAGGGTAAATGATTAAATTTCGGTAGCATCAATAAAAAATGGGTATAAATTTAAAAAATAAATTCTTGTAGAAGAAGGAACAATGATATAATAATATAAAATAATTGTTACATAACAAGAGAAAAAGGGAACAGGGAATACGTGTTAGTACTTGACTAAACAACTCCACCAAAAAGGCAATTACCCTTAACATTTAAATGGTGAATCCGAAGAATATCGAAAATGGGTAGAGCTGAGTGAAACAATTCCAAATTAATAATAATTTTCTAGAAGGAAGAGAATACACCATAGGAATTTCCAAAAAGGATCCTTAGAAACATGTATGTGATATAGAGATACTACCAAATTAGCCTTCCACTTGATATGATTCCATGAGGAACGATTATGCATTAATAGGTCAGCAACATATCAAATATTAAGATTTGTAGTTAGCCTAGCTTGCTAATACATGAATATGCATGTCTTAATATTGTTAAAGGGTTGGAGAATGGTGTAGTAGTGGAATTAAACAAGCAAGTGTCAAGAAATGTTTTACAAAATTCCATTTCCTCCATTTATGAATGAATTTCGTGCAACTGAATTCAAGAGCAAAAAGAGTATGATTTTGGGTATTTTAATGTTTACATTGAGTTTAGAATGCTAAGTTGTGTAGAATAAGGCAAGACCCCAATTTGGAAGCATTAGAAACACCATTTGACTATGTTAAGAGCTCAAAATGGCTAAGTATTATAGTAGTGATGTTGGTTATGTTCTGCTATGTGTAGGAGTAGCAAATTGTGAAGAAGGAAGTAATCAAATTCAAGAAGAAGCCACTCCAGGTTCATTGGAAGGGTTTAAGTGTTAAGGTAGCAAAACTTCTAACTTTTACATCTACTTTGCATTGATTGTTGTAAATGTTAATTACCATGCTTGAAGTGTGGTTGTAGCCACTTAACATATAAACCCTTGCTTGTGAGTACGCATGGTTGTAGCTATGCTTTGATTGCCTTGGCTTTGTGCAAATGTGTTGAAGTAAGTATTGTTATTCAAATCATAGCATCTTAGTTTATATTCAATTAATCATGCATGTTGATGTTCTTATTAGAAATATTTGCTGCTGTGATTTCTTTGAAATATCACCCTTTCCAATGATAACCAATAGGCATGAGTTCCAAGGGCAAAGGGAAAGAGGTGCAGAAGTAAGTAGAGAAGGCCTTATGGTCCAAAGCCCTTAAAAGTGACAAAACAAAATAATTTGAGCAAGTGAAATCCAATGGTCATGAAATTTTGCATGCAAATAGAGCTTATCATAAGCTTTCTAGAGAATCCTAATTTGTTCAATTTGGACTTGTGTGTAAAAAGCTATGCATGTTCCAAATTTATGATAAAAAACATTTTTTGTATCAGTAGAAAGTTGGCCACGGCATAGAGAAGGTCCGCTGTGGTGAAGTAGTCCCGAGAGAAAGAATCCTCTCAGTTTTGAGAAGTTCACCGCGACGAAATTCAATTTTTAGGACCAAAATGAACAATGATTTTTATGACTTAAATGGATTTTGAATGAGCAATAATTTGGTCCAAGAGGTGTTTTCTCTTATAAGAAAATGAGTAAACTATCGTTAGAGACTTGAATCACTTGATTTTAAATTTTCTAGAATTGATTTTGAATTTTCAAAATTGGGCCAAAATTTCAAGTTACCAATTGAATAGTACCTTAAGTGGGAACTTTGAAATTTACATAGTAAACTAATTCTGGTCTAAACATTGGTTATGAGTGATGAATTAAAGTCTCTAATCAGTAATAAAGTAGAGATATGATTAGTGTTACAACTTTGGTTCTCAATATGATGGAGTCAGTCAAATATGCGAGTTGCTTATGGTTTTATATTATAAAAATACTTTTTTTAAGTTTTGAATTTAAATTTTTTTTATAAGCAAGAATCCTTTTGCAATTAATATTTGACAAATCACAACTTTTCTTTACTTAAATGATTATTTCCATAGTTTAAAGTTGATTTTACGTTAATTGCAATTGATTGGACTTCCTTCCTTTTATGGCACCCTAAATCAAATGCCAAATTAGTAAGAAGGTCACATATCTTTTGTTTTTTTTTTTAAAAACGAAAGTGTACAATATCCCAAACAATATAGCAAGCATGATTATGAGTATTGAAAACATAAACCCTAGAATTCTTACACGTAAATCCTTGCTAAAGCTGGTAATATGGGTTCAACCCAAGGGTTCCTGTGACGGGTTGGGTTGGCCAAAAGTTAACCCATTTAAAAGCATGATTATATCACTAGTGTAAAAAATACTTTTTAGACCACTCAAAAAAGACCATTTAAACTGTATACAGATGCGGTTTAAATAAAACCGATTTAGAAAATAAGTACTTTTTAGACCGCACACAGATGGAGTATAAAAAATCTTGTTTTTAGACCACACTAATCCTGAGTGTCTAAAAAGCCACATTTTCTAGACCGCACATGGATCCATGCGGTCTAAAATATCACCTTTTAGAATGCACAGATTCATGTGTAGTCTAAAAAGTGACTTTTTAGACTGCACGGATTCACATGCAGTCTAGAAAATGTGGTTTTTTAGACCGCACAGATTATGTGCGATCTAAAAAGTAACATTCTTTTAAAAAAAATAAATATTAATATTTTTTTGGATTCAAAAATCCAAAAAAATCATTAAATAAAATTTATTAAATATTATAATATAAATTAATTCAAAAGAAACTATAAGGAATCAATCTCATGACCACAAAATAAGTGGATTCATTGGGCTATGCCATACAAGTATATAACAAGATAATGCAAATTATAAAATATACATATTTCCATTCCATTGAGAACCTTATTCACAATGTAGAGGGGATCAACATACCTCCTCTATATACATAAAATCCACTAAAAACAAATACATAAAATCCATGAACTTGTTCAGGATTTGGACGTTGGTCGAACCTAAGAACCAATTTAAATTAGCAAAAATGAGATACCTCCTCTACATCCCCCTGAAGCACAGAATTATGATTTTAATTCACAAGAATTAGTACATATAAAATTTTCAAAATTAAGAATTGATTGATCTCACACCTTTTCAAGGGCATAGTGTTGACCACTAAGAAGAAATGGAAGTAACATCTTTGGATCATAATCTGCCATAAAATACATGCATAAAATTCAAATAATTGTTTATGTGTAGTTGCAGAAGATAGGTACAATACAGCAGAGACAAGTTTAAGGCAAACCTGAAAAGAATAAAGCACTAAGTTCATTGATGTCACTAAACAGAGATTATTTTATGTTTGCAAGCATAAATGTTAGGAAAAGTTAAATGTCACTAAACAGAAGTGTTTCATGCAATGAAGGTAACATGGGAAAAGAAACTCTCAGAGTGTTTAGCACATGGAAAGAAAAGGAAGTTGACGAAGATGAGCAAAGTGGAAAACCCATCTGATGGAAGAAGTCTAGTGACAATCAATAAAAATGAATTCTACCAATGTAGAATGAGTTATTCAAGCCAAAAAAAAAAAAAAACTATAGACTGAGTTATAATTGCATGTACCTCTCCCATGCTGAAGCTGATCTGCGAAGCAACTTAGGACACAAAGAAGCCACTTCAGCACATTTCATTTACACGATCAGATGATCAAGATACCTATAACCCACCTATAGAGAATCCAACACTGATAAAATAAATATGAATTTTCTCCAACATGTATAGGCACAGGGGATATGTGGATTAAGATTTATACATTACGGCCACACAACCTATGGAAAGTTAAAAGGTTTCTCAAGGAACAAAAATAAAAATAGTTAGCACTTAGCAGTACATGATTATAAATAATGACACAGGTAATCAACAAAAACAAGTGATTCCATATGCATGGATAGTCATTGCTTGCCTTTCTGTTGCAAATGGGCTGTTGCAACGTTCTAAGACAAAGCTTCTCTTAGTTACCTTGGTCAAAACGTGATCAACAGGGTTCCAAACACAGACATTCATGGTTTACAATTGTGCAGTACACACCTTTTTACTGTGTAATCACATACATCTAACTTTAGCATCTAGGTCTGTCATGACCTACATGTTCACGCAAAAAATGAGAGAAACTTACTAAGGTATAAACAAATCTCAAGTCATCACCACTAGTGTCGACTCTCGGTTTGGATCTCAGCTCCACAATTCCAACAAAAATCCTTGAATCGCTTAATCTAATTTACTTGACGCAACAAAACTCATCTCCAATCAGATCCTCCACTGCATAAAAAAAAAAAAAAAAAACAGTTGCTCTTAAAAAACAAAAACCAGAAATTTACAGACAAACAAATCCTAGGTCTAGATATTTTTTTTCTCTCTACCTTCCGCGGTCATAGCCGGCAATCCCAACGGAGACCTCTATCAGTTGGTATTCGAACCCATAGGCGCTGGCAGTTAAGTTATTCACGAGGTAAGCTGAATACAGAGTTGAAGGATACAGCACGCGCGTGTTGATCCACCCTCGTATTTCCAGCCAGCACACAAAAAAGTTCAGCAACCTCCTCAAACCTACAAGGCCCAAATTGGGTCACACCCCAACAAACAAACAGAATATGAATTTGTCAAAGCGTTTCATTGACTTACTTGCCCAAAACGTACTTTACCGGTGCTCCATTGTTTCCTTCATGCGAAGGCAAAATGGTGGTCTTGAAATTTTATTTCCTTTAGCGCTAGCGTTAAAAATTTTGACTCCGAAGCTTTAAACCCTCTCTGATTCCTCTCTTCCGTATCCATGTCTACTATGAATTAAGCTTAAAACAACCAGCAAAAGATGTTTCGTTGTTGCGGTGGACACAGATCTGGGCGGATCTAGAGTGAATATCAAGCTTACGACGTCGGTGCGACATAGGACGCAGATCAAATATGCAAGGAGCGATCAAGCACGAAGGCACGAAGTAGATCTGGGGTCCTTAAGCTAGCATCATTTCGACACAGATATGGGCTTCCACTAGCTCTTGACGGTGGCAACGACTGCGGGAAGCTTGGAGAACGACGATGCTTGTAGCGTGAATCAGCTAGATCTCGATTCTGAAACACCTTGCTCAGTTTGAGAGGAATGCAGAGATAAGGGGGACGAGGAAAAGAAAGAGAACGCGTGCTGAAGATGAAAATTTTGAAGGGTTTTGTCTATGTTACTCTTATTGGTTGAGGCAAAAAAAACACGACTCTTTTTCATATCGCATCATAAAGCATCTTTTTAAACAGCACTCTTTGATGCCTTATGAAGAAAGTTGAAAAAAAAAAAAAGACTCTTTTTAAACTGCATCAAAGTATGCGGTCCGAAAAGTACTCATTTTGGATCATACCTTTTTTATGCAATTTAAAAGAAATACTTTTTAGACTGCACCCCTTTGATGCGGTTTAAAAAGTGTCTTTTTTAAACAGCATCCTCAAAGTACGATTTAAATGAGTGAAAATTTATCTTTATTTATAAAAATGCCACTAATTATATATTTTAAACATCATCTCTTAGGTGCGGTTTAAAATGGGTAGTCTAAATAAGTTCTTTTTGTTAGGATGATCGTCACCCAAGAGGGGGGTGAATTGGGTGTCTCAAAAAATTTTCTATTCAAATCTCGATTAAACAAAATATCCAAATCATAAGTTGATGAAAATAGATAATGATATTGGATAGAGCAAAAATGGAATCATTAGAAATTAATGAAGATGAAAGAAGGATGAGCACACAGAGATTTATCCTGGTTCGGTCCTCTCTGACCTACGTCCAGTCCTCAGACTCCTCTGAGATTTACAATTCACTATATCATCCAAATTTAATCCAGGTACTTGGAAAACCATTACAGCCACATATTCAATAATACACATACACAGGCTATTTCAAGTTTGTAACCGTGGGTACTTGAAAACCCCATAAACTTTTCCAGGTATTTATGAAACCCACTCAAGTTTGTAACTGTTGGTACTTGAGAAACCCCACAAATTTAACTGGACATTTGTGAAACCGATTCAAGATTTACGACGGTACTGGAGGACCTTTACAATCACTCCCCCTTACCACATGTAAGGTTACACTCTATTTCACTTAGGTCTTTCCTAAGTTACTCTCAAAGGTTGGGATGATTTTATCTGGGAAATACTTCACTATATGAAGTAGATTGTATTATCACTGAAGCTCATGGAGAAGTATAATTTCAGAGTCCTAATGTTGTTGTGTGATTTCCTCGAATACACACTACGGGTTGTGCTTGGTGACTCTGTATACTTCATCTTCTTTTCCGTTGGCTGCTTCCTCTTATTTATAGATATTGTCAAAATATAGCCATTGGAGAGTAGCGCCGTATTTTTCCGTTGGCTTTGGCTCTTGTGTTCTATCTTTCAAAAATATAGCCGTTGGAGAGGAGGGTCATATTTTTCCGTTGGCTTTGGCTCTTGTGTTCTGTCTTTCAAACTTGTAATATGTTCTGACAATATTTGTTTATTGAAAGATAATGAACAGCCATTGTGGAGTTGTCCGAATTTCCGTTACTCCCATCTTCTTTGTTCAAAGTTTCGCATTTAATGTTTCTGACACTAAGTCTGGTCGTCTTTGTGATTTTTGTCCGTTGAGCATTTTTCAGTGAGACAATCAGGCGACCCATTCTCTGTTAATAAGTAAAAGGAATAAGTATTTATGAGTGCATATGAGATTCAAATTAATGTAGCATGAAGAAGGAAAGATTTGATATCAACATAAAGCTTCTATCACGCTGCGTAACTGTCAGAAAAACAAACTTGAGTTTTGCTTCCTAATAACTCGAGTTATTGAAGAATTTTCAAAGTAGAAATCTCACAACTTTTGTTGTAACTCGAGTTTTAATAAGAGTTTTGATAAAACTTGAGTTACAAAATTTAAAACTCGGGTTTTCAGAAGTTCCAGTAAGCCAAGATACTTTGTGCTCTTTGAGACTTGAGTTCCATAATTTAAAACTTCAAGTTTCAGATGTTTGAAATCATAACTTTCATTATAACTCGAGTTTCCTTGGAAGTTTTGAGTTTAGAAGAAGTTTTTCATCGTGAAACTCGAGTTCCATTTGCAAAACTTCAAGTTATAAGATTTTCAAAACATAACTTTTATATGTAACTCGAGTTGCATTAGAAGTTTTAAGTTTAAAACAAGTTTGTCTCTCGAAACTCGAGTTCCATCTCACAAAACTCGAATTATATGAAAACTATTAATGAAACTTCAAGTTTTGGAACGAAGTTTTGAAGTTCAGAAGTTTTTCAGAGCTCGAAACTCGAGTTCTGATTTCCTAAAACTCAAGTTGTATCAAAACTTTTGTTGAAACTCAAATTGTGAAAGAAGTTTGGTTTCTCTCTCTTCAAAACTCGAGTTTTGATACTCATAACTCGAGTTCCATCAAAACTTTTATCGAAACTTCAAGTTTTGAAAGGAAGTTTTGTTTCTCTCTCTTCAAAACTCGAGTTCTGATACTCAAAACTCGAGTTGTGATGAAAACTTCTTTTCAAACTCGAGTTTTACTTGAAAGTTATGTGAAAAAAGCAAGTTTGATGCCTGAAACTCGAGTTCTGTAGACCAAAAGTCGAGTTTAGCAAGTTCTATTCCCGAAACTCGAGTTACATACACCATAACTCGAGTTTTACTTGAAAGAATTGTGAAAAACCAAGATTTAAGCCCGAGACTCAAGTTTTGTAGACCAAAACTCGAGTTTTGTAGACCAAAACTCGAGTTTTGTTCATGACTCAGCACATGTTTCAGACTTCAGCACAAAGTTCAACTTGCAACGGCCATAACTCTCTCAGTTCAACTCCAAACTTTGTAAATAAGATATCCTTGGAAAGATCTTTGAATCTAATTTCAAATGAAAGAAGAATCAGTCCAAAATAGTTTGTATTGCGAAAGTATGGTAGTTACAATAAGCAAAGTTCAGTGATGAAACGTTAAATCTGACCACCAAGTTTAGAAAATCATATCGCCTTCATATGAAATGATTTGATGTTTGTTCTTGATGTCTATAAATCGCATTTTGAGCCTAGTGTCATATAAAACTGGTTTCACATCAATTGGACTTGTGATTTGGGAGATATAGTAAAAATACTGAACATATGTCAAACTGAGAATGAAACAGAGCTGAACAGAGGAGCTCGAAACTCGAGTTTTAACTTCTTAAAACTCGAGTTTTGGGTCACAAATCCAAAACTTGATTTTAAACTCGAGTTCCACTTCAAGTTTTACTTAATAAAACTTCAAAAACTCATTTAACTCGAGTTTATGAGTTAGAACTCAAGTTTTGACTTCCAAAAATAATTTTGAGCATCCAGATGAAGGTTAGATGATATGTAACTCAATGTATGATGATATAACATATATGTAAACTACAAATTGAGTTATTTAACCATATCATTCTCCAATTCCAAATATAAATGCTTGAAACTTGATGTTCTCATTTTATTTTATAAGATCATTCTACATAATTAAACTCAAACAACTTTTCTCCTTTTCATTGACCAAACTACATAAAAAATGTACATTAAATATAGTAGTTAGTCAATATACATTATAAAAAAATTTTGCTCTTATATATTTGACATCATCAAAACTAATCATATATAACACTTTCTACTTGTGTATGGGTATTGAAAACCTAAACCCTAGAATTCTTACACATAAATCCCTGCTAAAGCTGGTAATATGTGTTCAACCCACGTGTTCTTGTGGTGGGTTGGGTTGGCCAAAAGTTGGCCCATTTAGAAGCGGGTCTACCTAACCCTCACCTGCGGCGAGCTAACCCACCAGCCAACGGGTTAGCTTGCCAACCTTTTTTTTTAAATTTTTAAGAAATTAAAATTGTTTTATAAAAAATATGTGGATAACATTTGATCATACTGTAAATCTAATTAATATTGAATGTTTGTTGATCATTTGATTAGTTTATATTTATTTTAAATTCAATCATATAAAGTGTATTATATATATCTATATCTTTAAGTTGAATTATCTAAAATTTGAATTAGATGTTTTATGTTCAAGTTGTGATGTATTTTTATAAATTAAATTTATGAAAAAAAATATTTCATCTTAGGTATTGAAAAAAATAAAAAATATATTTTAAGCATAATTTGAAAAAATATTATGAGTAAGAAAAATATAAAAAAAATTAAAAAATGGTGGGTTGGGTTGGGAAAATACCAACCCATATACATGCGGGTGTTTTGAGCCCACTGCGGCTCATAATCGACGAGCTGGCCTGTTTACCAACTCTAATCCCTGTGCTGAAATCTTCATAATATGTGTCCTTTTGTATAATTGTTAAATTTCCTGAGTCATGAATAAGGGAAAGTCAAAATGATATTAACAATAACTATTTTCTATATTTTCAATTACTTTGTCGAACTATTTGCACCAAAAAGATTCCCTAATTGAGCCATTAGAATTTATTATTCATAGAATTAAAAATCCCTAATATAATGTGATTGATATCATTACGATTTCAATATAGTATGAACACATAGCATGATTGACATTAAATGTAGGGACAACAAATTATCGAGAAAATTGACTAACACATGAGTAATGTGTAATTTTCCTTCATGATTGTACATTTATGTAGATTGGGGAGTGTTTATGGAAGGTTTTCATGATTTTCTTTCATGGGTCGGGTTGCAAATTAAGTATTACAATTTTTCTTAGTTAAAGTTAATATACCTACAGGACTCATAATCATATTAGAGTGAAATTATTCTAGTTAATGCATCTTAAATAAATATATAAGGAATAATAGTTTTATATGAGAAAGGGTTGTAGATGATCGGAAGACCCTACATCTATTTATACTCTAGATTACAAGTTAAAATTTAAATATACTTATTTGGATAATTACATGTTTTAAAATTTAAAGAAGAGATTAGCCACTCTAGATTATTTGTGTCAATTAATATTTTCTAGCGCATTACAATTAATATTTTAGTTCATTTAAATTTATATTTTCATTATTTGTATTTTGATTTGCTTGACCTAAACAAAATTTAGATTTCTAATATTTATTTGCCTATCAAATTGAATCTTTGTGGGATCAACTTTAATTTACCATTACTATATATTATTTTCGCGACTCGTACAATTACGGGCATAATTAACTTTTGGTAACATCACCCACAAAAAAAAAATGTAGTTTCACACACAACAAAGCAAATGTTGTAGCTCCTCATGGCTCTGCTTTGTAGCGTAACTCCGATTGTGTTCTTTTGTTTTGTTTTGTGTTTCTTCAAGTTTGGCTTTCTTTTGGCCAAAATAAAAGGTTTGGCTTTCTTACTCTCATTTCCACTCAAGAACAATGTTTTTTATGTTCAAAATTATCCTGAAAGTGTTAAGATCTTAACTTTTAACATTACTTTTTTAACAAGGAAAGATAATATTTCTATTTTGAGTGAACTTCAACAGTAAATTTACACTTTAACTAGAACAAAACATATCTCTCCAAAATTCTTTTTCACTCATGATCTTATAAGAGTGGTGATATAGATATTCAGCAGATTCGCTCATGTGATAATCTTGTAGATCTATTTACGAAGACATTGCCAACTAGGACATTTGAGAAGTTGGTATAAGGTATTGGAATGAGAAGGCTCAAAGACATAAAGTGATGTTGTCATCAGGGGGAGATAATATTGTGTACTCTTTTTTCCTTCACTGGGTTTTTATCCCAATGGGTTTTTCTTAGTAAGGTTTTTAATGAGGCACAATATTTGTTTATGGACATCCAAGGGGGAGTGTTATGAGATTATATACAAACATGGATGTCCATAGAACTCTTTGGTTTCCTCTTAGCATTATCTCCCTCTAAATGCCAAATTCCATAACCTCTCTAATGAATTGCTTGGGAGGAGTTTCTAATAGTTATTGTTATTACTTTGTTCTTTATAGTATTGTAACCATAGCATTAGACTTTAAGAGTTGGAGGCCTATAAATAAGGTCATGTACAAAGTGTTTGAACACACATGGAAATGAGATATACTTCCTTGCTTCCTCTCTCAATTTCTTCCTCTACTTTTAAACTCCCTCATTTTACCTCATTTTATATCATACAGTCAAAATCCATATACATATTCATCCATACATTCAAGATCAAAATGGTAAGAGGCTGATAAATATCAAATCTAAGCATACCGTTAAAAAATTTATTGAAAACGAAAAAAGGATCTTTCCCAAGAAAACGAAAATTCATTGATAAATCTTAAAGGTAAAATTTATCCTTTTTTTTAAAGAAAATTTGCATTCCTAACAATATTGGAAGGCATACCTGATTAGAGAATTCAAATATGACTCACTAGAGTATCGTGTTGATAACGTGTTATGAATATGAAGGAAATGAGATAAGAGAGAATTAGAAACCAATGGAATAGAATGCTTTCTTCTTGATTATTCTCTAGAGTGTGCCTTATATTTGTTGGCATGAATTACAGTATCAAAATAGATCAATATCAAAGAATACATAAGATATTAAGAAGATACATAAGCGGGGATTATGGGAGATATGGACATCCACATAATAATATTTATAACACAAACCTCATTAACACTGCTTTAAGATTGAGCTTTATAACTTTATTATTATTTAATATACACTTATAATAGAAGAGAGTAAAATCAACATATAATAGATGAAGGGTAAAATTGTATATTCACATGAAAAATTTAACGATGTGACTTATAAATATCGCCAAATAAAACCTTATTCATCTGCTCTATAGAGAGTATTGGGGGAGTATATTAATCTCTCTCCAACCCATAATATAATTTACTCAAACTAATTTCCAGGAATAAAAAAGTAACAATTAGGGCATTTAATATGTGATAAATTGAAATATATATTTACTTTTATTCTTATTAAAAAATGTGGATTAAACGTACATTACTTGCAAAATTGAAAATGAGTATTACTTGCATGTACAAAACTGAAAAATGATTATTAATTATCTTACAAATAACGTAAATTTTAAACTAAATCATTCTTCTAGAAATACTATAGGGAGTGTGTGAGATCTGGCAGCAAGAATTCCCTAATCAAATCTGTGGATAATAACTTTACAGCACATAATACAAAAGTCTTCTTTTCCAATTTGGTCGCTTTTGTCACACCTTCCTTTTCTAGCTTTATCATACATTAGAGACCTTAACTAAACCACTTGAGACTATTACATAAACTGGAATTAGTCATCCAAATGAATTTCAAATTTCTCACCCGAGTTACTATTCACTTGGTAACTTGAAAATTTTGGCCAACTTTGAAAATTCATAACTAATTCTAGAAAATTCGAAATTAAGTGATTCAAGTCTCTAACTAAAGCTTGATCAATCCCCTACAGGATAAAAATACTCATTTAGTCAGATCCTTGCTCAATCAACACAGTTTATTACGTGAACATTCACTGTTCATTTGGTCATTTTTCAATTTTCCAGAATTTTCCCTTAACTTTGGGAGATCATAACTTTCTGTATACACATCCCAATTTAGTAAACTTTGATTCATTTTAAAGCTTAGGATGTGTAGTATTTTTCTGGAAAATTTCAAGTCATTTGGACTTGGTTTGCCCTGTTTCCTCATTACCTCAAATTAGGCCTTTGACAAGGGTGTTGGACCCCTTTTCACTAATTCTAGCATGCTTTGTTCCTCTCTTTCCAAGCATAGAACATCATAACATAATTATGTAGCATACTTTACATATATATACAGCACATATCACATACTTGATATTGTAGGGGTTTAACATACATT
>QFDD01000635.1:0-23692 GCA_006871305.1 Vachellia collinsii
TCAAATTCATTTTATCTCCTAAATTTATATTGTTCTCTCTCAAGTATCATATTTATTGTATACATTAAGAGGTTTTGTCTAATGACAAACATGATAAAAATGATATTTTAAAAAAATTAATTTATATTTACTATAAATAATTAATTTAACCAATTTTTTTAATGTACTTAAATTATGTAACTACCTTGAGATAATATTGAAGTTGGGATAATATTGTATGTCAATAACTAAAGTCAGATGTCAATTAGAAAAAAGTATTGAAATTTGGAAAAGATTAAATATTGGTTATCTAGATAACTGACGTTTGATATCAACAAAAAAATGGTGAAAAAGGCTAAAAGAGCAACATAACTTTGTAAAAATGCTTTTTTTTTTTTGTAAAAAAAAAGCCGATGTCTCAGGGTAGTAAATTTTTAAAATTTTACCTAGTCTTTTTATTTTTTTTGCCAAAAATAAAATTTTACCTAGTCACCTTTTGTGTTTTACAATTTACATGACTGGAGAGATAGAAATGGTTTGTGGTCCCCTACCGCCACCCCGCATGAAGCTGAAAGTGCATCCTCTACTTCTTATTGGCGTTTCCCCACCCCCTTTTCAGCGATCTCCTCTTTCGTTTGTCATTACCGTTGCCATAGTTAATGTAATTATTCTAATTTTTTTTTCACGTTTTATATCATTTATTTCTTTGCTTTTTGGATTTTTTTGATTGGAAATTGAAATTGATTATTTGGTGATATTTGTTTGAGTTGAAAACGTGATTTGACAATGTGTTGGTTGATTTGATTGGCTAAAACCTTTAGATTGTATTTTATACAAAGTTATGTCATATGGCAATGTGATTGTATTTTATTCGTTTGTGTGCATGCAAACATTACTTATTCATAACAGAGATCATTGAAATAATTGTTGGAGCGTGAGAGGGTGATTATATTTAAGGTGAATATGGTTTTTAATTTTTGATATGTTTATTTCAAATTTTTGGGATATTTTTTGTTTGAGCAATGTGAAATCTATTTGAGCAAGAACTTTATTTATATAAAAACTTTGGTTAATAAGAAATTTGCCCATAAAGTTTCATGGTAAATAAACTTTATTTGGGTTATCGTTTTGAACTTGAATCTTCTACTATATAATGCTTTATTTGTTAAATTATTGTTTAATTGTTGATATTATTATTAATATTATTATTATTTTGCTTGGAGTAAGTTTTTAATTGTTCCAATTGTCCTATGTTATTGTTGGTTTTTGTTGTATTTAATTGTATTGAAATTTTGGGTTGAAATTCATGGATATCTGCTTATCGATTTATTTTAGCTCTCTCTGAGTCCATCATCATCTCATAGCAGTGTCTTTGGATCTTGCTTTTGACTTTAATTTCCAAATTTTCTTGCAATAATCACAATAAAGAAGTTTGTGCAAATCAATTTAATTAAAGGAAGTTATAAAACTATTACAATTTGGCCTCTTTAGCATCTATTTTATAATTCTTTTAATTCAATTTATCAACAACTACTGCGATTAAACCCTATAGTTATAATAAAATATTTGAAATAGATATAAAAAATGTAATAAATTAGGGCTTCATTATCTTCTTGATCATAAAGTTCTTAACTAAGTTAATTGATTAATTTGAATTACCATTGAAATTTACGACTGTAACTTAATTACTTATCCTAAAGTCTCCAACTGAAGAATTAGAAGAAAATTGCATGGCTATGACTACTTGATAGAGTTTAAATCAGTAAACATTCCTCATTTCTTCCACAATAAATAATATCACCGGATTAATTTGAATTGATTAAATGCAATCCAAAGTCTACCAATAAAAACCATACAAAATACAACTCAATCAATCTCAATAGTGCATACAAATTTCTAGCCATACATTAACCAATCTGAACCTAGATTAGCAAAATATTACATCGAATCCTTAATATAAGAGTCGATTGACTTTTTTCGAAAAGATTAACAAAGCTAAATACATTACTTTTGTTATGAATATTACAATATCATCAAGTGTGGATGTCTATAACCTTTGTCTCTTGGAATTCTACACTTATGCTACGTTTGGTACATGGAAGTGTTTTTGATGGAAGTGGAAGTGGAAGTGGAAATGGAAATGGAAATGGAAGTGGAATTGGAGTTGGAAGTGGGCTTTAAAACAAGTTTGGTAGGAGGGAAGAGATGAGATATAATTTTTAATTAAAATATGTATTTATAATATGAAAATACAAAAATGCCCTTGTACAAAAAAAAAACTCCCCTACCACGCATCCATACCCACCGTTGGCCACCTGCAGTCAACATCCACAGCCACAAAAAAAAAAAAAATCCCGTCGACCACCAGCACCCATGCATCTTGGTACTGATATGCTTCTAGTTGTTCTTCGATGAGGACGATGTTGTGAAGGAAAGGGAGGGAGATGAGGACATTGGACCGGTTCTTCTTAGATCTGAAGCTCCGCCACCTTCATTCATCTTCGCAGATCGAAGAGTAAAGCAATCATTTGGAAAAGCTGTTGGCGTCGTCAGGGAAGGGTGGAAGACAAGGAAGATGGAAGAAGTCGACGATAGCAAAGGTAACAGAGCTGGAGTGGGTCGTCTTCCTTCATTATCATCCTCTGTCGGCGGCTTCTTGTCATTGTCACCACTGTCGCACCGTCGTTGCCGCCCTCACTGGTGCTGCATTGTCGTTGCCTCACCGTCGTTGCACCTTCATCCTTTACCACCTCACAATCACCATATTAGACAAGGGCAAAATGGTCCAAGGATTGGGTTCCATGGACCTGGAACCCAGTTCTCATGGTCTGGCTAGGAAGTGTCAGTTCCCACATTGGATGGAACTGATAATTCCATGGAACTCAGTTCCAATATAACAAACAGGCCCATTTTTGAGTTCCCACCCCAATTCCATTTCCATGGGCCTAGTTCCCTACTACCAAATGGGGCATTAAAGTTATATTGAATGTTCATAACCACATAGACTCTTAGGATTCCATTTTATGATTAAAGACTGTAACCTCCAATGCCTTTATGTTGTATCATAATGTAGATTAATTCCTATGTTTATGGCATTGTAACCCTTGGAAGGATTTTGTGCCTATAAATAGAATTGAAACACAAAGGGTTGGATGGATATGAGAATCACATGTGAATGAGATATGTTTCCTTACTTCCTCTCTCAATTTCTTCTTCTATTATTTTCTTCCTCTACTCTCAAACTCTCTCATTTTATAACACGTTATCAATACGATACTCTACCGGATGAGTGCTTAGCATATTGTTGATTCTTGTAGATTTTTGTTTGTTGTATAATGACATCTAGATTGTGTGGTATGTAAGGTTTTTTTTCTCAGAGTTACCTTAGCAACTCCCTCTAATTTCTCTTACTACATCTTTGATTTATTTACTCTTGATCAATCTGGGATAATCTGATGAGCCACTGTATGGAATTAGTTAATTCTTTTACCGGATGTTTTAAACACCGAATTCCATTGCTAGGATTGGAGGTTGTTGTTATTATTCAATCTTATTTCAATTTTCCTTACAAGTTCTTTGATATTATTGATGTTATTTTAGTTTTGGCTTGAAGCCATATTGATCTAATTTTATATTCTGAAAGTATGACCTAAAGTCATATTGTTTTGATTATATGGCCAAAAGCCATATTCATTTTCTATCTTGAGATTATATAACCAGAAGTTATATCAAATGGCTAGAAACCATATATCTTTTCTTATCTGACAATATAGCTACAAGTTATATTCATTTAATTCCTTATTATATGGCCAGAAGCCATATACTTTTGTTGAATGGTCAGAAGCCACATGATTCATTTATCCTGAAGATAAATGACTAAAAGTCATATAATACTGACTTCTTATCATTAGCCTGAAATCATAAGATTTTAATTTTTGTTATAATATTTTACTTTATTATTTGTTTATCTTTACGAATTTTATTTAAGTATCATTCGTATTATTATATTTGCATTGTTACATTTTCTACTATTTTCTATTTTATTCATTTATTTACTGTTTTTATAATTTACATTTTCTGTTATATCTTACTTATAGTTGTTACAGCTTATTATTCAATTATTGTTATACTCACAAGTCACAACAATATAACTAATATATATATATATGTTGAGATAATGTTTTGATGATGACAAATATGTTTTTGAACTTATGATAAAATTCATTGTTTTCAGAAAACTTTAAGTAATTTTTGAGTTTTAGTGAAAGTGTTGGGAGAACTCGAGTTATAAGCTTCAATACTCGAGTTACATTGTGTAAAAATGCTTCCAAAACTCAACACTTTCAAGAGAACTCAATTTTTGATGGAAGTGTTATCAAAACTCGAGTTCTGAGAGTCAAAACTCGAGTATCGGGTTTTGAAACAAGTTTCAGAAATCCAAAACTCTCAGTAGAACTCAAGTTTCAACAAAGGTTTTGTCACAACTCGAGTTATGTGTGACAGAACTCGAGTTTCGAGTGCCAAAACTGTTTTAGAAAATCAGAACTCTCAAAGAGAACTCAAGTTTTAATGGAAGTTTTACTAAAACTTGAGTTATGCCTTGCAGAACTCAAGTATCGGGTTCTGAAAAGTATTTGAAACACAAAACTTCTTTTCAAAACTTGAAGTTTCAATAAAAGTTTTGATGGAACTTGAGTTATGAGAAGCAGAACTTGATTTTTGAAGAGAGAGTATCAAAACTTCTTTCACAACTAACTTGAAGTTTCAACAAAAGTTTTGATACAACTCGAGTTTTGAGAAAACAGAACTCGAGTTTCAAGGTCTGAAAAATTTTTGAACTACAAAACTTCTTTCCAAAACTTGAGGTTTCGAGAAAAGTTTTAGTACAACTCGAGTTTTAAGAGATGGAACTCAAGTTTCGAGGTGTGAACTTCTTTTAAATTTAAAACTTCCAAGGAAACTCGAGTTGCAATGAGAGTTATGATTTCAAATACTTGAAACTTGAAGTTTTAGAGTATGAAACTCGAGTATCGAAGAAATTAAAATGTCTTAGCTTACAGAAACCAGTGAAAACCCGAGTTTTAAGTTCTATAACTCAAGTTTTATCAAAACTCTTATTAGAACTCGATGAACGCTGAAAGTTTTGTGTCAAATGAACTTCCAATCAATCGAGTTTCTCCATTATAACTCGAGTTATGAGAAAACTTTCAAGTATTATTTACAAAACTCGAGTTACAATAAAAGTGTTCTGATTTCTTCACTATTATTTCTTCAAACACTCGAGTTTTGTTGGCTACAACTCGAGTTTGCTTTTACTGACAGTGATTCAGCGTGTCAGAAGCTTTTCGTTATTCTCAAATCTTTCCTTATTCATGCTACATTTATTTGAATCTCATCTGCCCTCATAAATGCTTATTTATTTTAATGATTAACAAAGAATGGAACTCTGATTGCCTCACTGGAAAGGGATTCAACGGACAAAAACGCAGAGACAACCATACCTACTGTCAGAAGCATTTATTGCAGGAAGGTGAACGACAAGGATGAGTGTAACGGAAACTTAAATGTTTCTAACGGATAATTAATATTTCCCAACTATAAAAGAAGAAGCATTCAAGTTTCAGAAGACAGAGAACCCAACTAATGAAATCAAATTTATTGTTATTCATCTACCTCCTCTGTTTTCATTCTCTCAGATATTAGTGCTTCAGTGTTCATCATTAAATTCTCAGAAAGGAGAATATACTTATACATTTATTGATTCTGTGAGAGTTGCTCAAGATTAGAGAATCTTGAGTGGGAAAAGACACGAGCAAAAGTGTCAGTGGGTTGAATTGAGTTAGGAAGGGGGAGAGTCTTCCTTCTGTGTTGTTGTAATATTTTGAGATTAGTGGATTTGAAAAGGTCAGAGGATTCTGAGGACTGAATGTATGTCAAGTGGACCGAACCAGGATAAATCTCTTTGTTCACTTTCTTTCATACTCTGTTTTACGTTCAAAGTTTGCGAAAATTTTATTAGACCAATTCACCCCCCTCTTGGTCAAATCCTTTCTTAACAATATATATATATATATATATTATTCTAGTACTGTTATATTGTTAACTTCATTTATGTCATTTATTATTATTGTTGTCATTATTTATTATTTTTCTATCTTTCTGTTACTTATATTTATTTATTCATATTGTGACATTTATTTACATTGCTACATCTATACTTATTTATTCATTTCTTCATTTATATTATTGATACATGCTCCCTCTATATATAATTTATATTATTATATATATAAATTATATAATGTATTTATCTTATTATTTATAGTCAATTATAAATTTAAATTTACTTAATGTATTTCATTGTAGTATTATTTTAATTCAATGGCCAGTAGCCAAAATACTTTTGTAATTGTGATTAAGACCTAAAGTTAGATCCCTGTAATAATGGTTCTTTTGCGAAAGAATATTGTGGATGCTAGTAAATGGCATGAAAAAATCAAATTGATACAAATATCAAAGCCCTGAAGGTTGAATATTCAAACATCAAAGTTTGGTAAAGACTTTTGTTTTAGTTCAGAAGACTAATGTTTAAAAGAATTTATGATGTACTATTGAAAGAAAGAAAGAAAGATATATGTAAGACAATATAATGGTCGTGATCACAATATAACGGTCATGATCACGTTATATGAGATAGATTGACAATTAAAAGTTGAGCATTTTAATGTCATCAAAATCATGAGAAAATATTACAATATGACCAAAAGTCATATAAAAAATATGTGTCAATCTAATTGAAGAAAGGCTAAATTGGTTATGAAACCATGAATAACTATGAGAAAATGTAGTAATTATGAATATACATAGTTAAAAGGCAATGTCAATGGTGGACCGCAATGGATAGTGAACACAAGGAAAAGATTTGCTCAGATGATAGTGCAGAATGGAGTGAAATAATTGTAGAAAGATTGATATTTGATCAATAAACAGGTACATCTCTATATTTACTTCTATAAATATGTTTAAATGTCTAAATTATATGATATCCTTACATTGATTAGAAGATACTAGTTTTTCCCAACATAGAATTTTGGTGTGGTTATTTGTAACTAAATGAATAAAAAAATGGTAATAGTAAAAAAAATAATAATAAAGGGAGAGAGAGGTAAAAGTTTAGCAAAGTAGTAAGAGAATAATTGTATACATTATAATTATTTGTAAGATATTGTTTATCAATCAACTTTTACTACAAAATGATTTTGTCAAAAATAAGAGGTTATTGCTTTTGAATTTGCCAGTGAATTTTTCCATTTAGAATGTGCCTTGAATGCCACTAAGTCATGATTTGTTGTGATATTCAAATACAACCTTTTTGTGTTACCATAATAATTATTTTACCATGAAAATTTGATTTTCAATGAGAACTTTAAGAATATTGTATTAGGAAAACAAATATCAAATTGCTTTTGTTACTGATTTAATTTGGCATAATACACCCTTTTTAGTTACAACTTGGTGTTTAACTGAGTTTACTATTCATTATATTCATATAATGTGATTATTTGAGAAGGATAAAGGTACAATTTGAAAATGATAAATATACGATTTATCTAATTATCTAATTAGATGGTAAAAAATAGTATATTTATGATAATAAGGATGAGCCTTGAATCAAGAATAATTATCATGTGAAATTTCAATTTAACAAAAAAAAATTGTAAAAGGTCTAAACTTTTCATACTTTGAATGTACATCAAAAGATGCAAATTGAAATATATGATTAGTAAGTAATGAAATTTATATTGTGATTAAATAATATATGTTAGTTCCTAAAGAACTATATGTTACAAAATTAATATAGTTCCTAAAGAACTAGTTAGAGAATTGATTTAGTTATTAAAGAACTAAGATAGATTTTTATGAGCAGAAAAAGAATTGATGATGAACATTATGACTCATAAATCTACATTAGAGTTTTGGTCTGAAGGTGACATTCCAATTGGATTAAAATCCAAAATTGTATGGGAGTTATGAAGTATAAAGACTTTCAAGTGAAATACACTGAGTAAGAAAAGTATGTTTATATGACTCACTTGAGGGGGAGATTATTAGAATACAAGTGTGAACTAATTTTGGTTGAAATTCTACTCATATGCTTCAATATGCCTTTGATCTCCAAATAGATGTCATACCAAGATTTTAAATTAATATACTATGGAAATTGAAAAGTGACAGTAAACTAGAAGTTTACTGATCCAAACAAATGTATTGTTGGCATGACTTGTTTGATCATCCAATTCAAAAATATGTTACAACGAATCATTGAAAGATTATGTATTGATATCTATTGAAGAACTAGAAGATTCTTCATGAATAGCCAACATGTTATATAGTTCAAAAGTTATTATGTGCTGTTTGTTCTCAACAGAATATGGATCAAAAGAAGATCATTAGATATGATTTGAAATTGATCTCTAAACTTTTGGAAATATATTAACTTATATGGATCCATTCGAAAATCATGTAAACCATACAAGTATTCAATAAACTTGATAGATGCATATATAAGATGGTTACATGTGTGATTATCATTAGTTTGTAAAATTGTTTGAATAAATCATCACTTTAAGTGCACAATTTCCAAATTATATGATCTATAAATCATTTGTTAAAGCCTCCATAAATAGCTAGATTGATACTTATGAGAACAAGATTTTCACTTCAGTGTTGGCATATTTGATTTGATATATTACAGCACTTATACATGTTAAGCCAACAACATTCTCCCTGTGAAATTGGCTTTTGGTCAGGAGCTAGATATTTTTCATCTTAAATGTTTGAATGTGCGATGTTTATTCTTATTGATCCACCACTATGCACATAGATAGAAATTTGAGATAAATGTTGGGTAAGATTCTCCTCCTTGTTTGTCTCCAAATGAAACAAAATGGTGTTTCTAAAGGGAACAAATGGGTTTATGAGACTTGTCTTGCATTATTGGTTAATTGTCACTTGACAAAGTTTTTCCATATGAGGGGGAGAAATTAAGTAGCTGAAAAAGAAAAAATATTGAATGCATTATTCAAATGTAGATCCTTAAAAATAATAGTATGAACCAAAAGTTCATCGACTATTACATTCATGATATATTGCAAAATATTTGTCAGATTCAATTACTGACCTAAATGAGAATTACTAATTCTTATATTTCAGCTAAAAATACTCCAATTAATATAAATAAGAATGAGACATGCCTGAAGCATGGAAAATCAATAGGTTCCAAATATAACATTTTGGATAGAGAGGAGCATATTATTAAGATGATCATATTGAGGAAGCTGGCACTCCAGAAGAGGCCAAGACACAACTAATTGTAAAAACCTCAAGAGAGGTTCAAGAACTTGAAAAATAATATTGAGATTTTGATAAGTTATGTCGCAATAAGAAAGATGGAACCGAAAAAGATAAATTTGTCGATAATAATTTTAATAATAATATCACGTGATCAAATGAGGATCTTCTACATAAATCTGTCGTGCAAAGTAGACAGAAAAGTGATTGACCATGATCAGAAGTAAAAAGAAAAGATGCAATGAAAATACGATTGTGTTATTTCAATGTCAGAATTATGGACCTGCAGTCCAAACACATGAACTACAAAGTTATTATATGATATGCTAACATTTATGTGAAAACAAAGATTTTCACAATGGTATGATGGTTATGATGATATATAAGGTATATTATTTTGTGGTGGATGAAAAATAATTACTAGTCTGGCAGAATATATGAAAATATATGCGTCTATTAAATATTATTAAAGCCTATGCATATGGCTCATTGGAAAGTGAAATGTGAATCAGAATTCTGGAAGGATATATAACGCCGAAGCATGTATGAGAATATCATTCAATATATAAAATGTTATGTGGATTAAAGATTTTGAGTGTATATATATTTGATTGAAAAATGTATAGAATAAATCAACATATCCAGAAGATATGGTAAATGGATACATTTATTCGACATATCCAGAAGATATGATCAAGAAATACATTTTAGCATATAATTTGATGACAATGGATCTATGAAGTTCAGATGGAAAACATATCAACTATTTGAAAAATCATTGATGATAATCGTATTTTTAATTAGTGATATTGCAGTAAGAGAATGTTGTCATCAAGGTGAGTAAAAGTAATGTTATCATGAGGAGTAAAGATAATGCTGTACTCTTTTTTTCTTAACCAAGCTTTTGTCCCATTGGGTTTTCCTAGTAAGATTTTTAACGAGGTAGCGTTAATATATATTGTGTACTCTTTTTCCTTCACTATGTTTTTGTCCCACTGGATTTTTCATAGTAAGGTTTTAATAAGGCATAATATTTGTTTATGGACATCCAAGGGGGAGTGTTATGAATATTACAATATCAACAAGTGTGGATGTCCATAACCTTTATCTCTTGGAATTCTACACTTAAAGTTATATTGAATGTTCATAACCACATAAACTCTTAGGATTCCACTTTATGATTAAAGACTATAACCTCCAATACCTTTATGTTGTATCATAATGTGGATTAATTCCTATGTTTATGGCATTGTAACCCTTGGAAGGATTTTGTGCCTATAAATAGAATTGTAACACAAAGGGTTGGATGGATATGAGAATCACATGTGAATGAGATATGTTTCCTTGCTTCCTCTCTCAATTTCTTCTTCTACTATTTTCTTCCTCTACTCTCAAACTCTCTCATTTTATAACAACTTTAAAGTATTTATAAATTTATCATTTTCCTCCAAATTGAATTGTTTGACTTATAAAATAATATACAATCTATTGATACACATAAATAAACACTTTTAAATATGTGAGAAAAGCTTTGTCTTGACTAGTGTGAAAGTGCTTTTATAACACCATCCCAAACAGACCTAAAAGTACTCAAGTGATCTGATATAAAGAAATATTCAAAACACACCATTTCACCTCTCTCTCTAGTCCTTGTCATTTTGCTGAGTTGGTCCTTTTTTATCATTAATGTTGTTCCTTTAGCCACGATAGTTCCAATCTTTTACTGTCATTTGATTCTCTTGAGTGTCCTGCAAATCAAACCATAAAGTAATGTAATATCATTAGCTAAGATGGGGAACTCTTGTAGAAATTATAAGAAGTGATTAAATCAATCTTTTTAATCATTAATTCATATAAACACACTCCTAAACATAATTCATACCTAATTGACAAACATAATTAACCTCTATTACTATCTAGCTGATCACTACCTTGGCATTCTCCTTTCGTGCTCATTTCTGTTAGTGACATATTTTGGAGCGTTGAACCATGGACTCTTACTTGGCTTAATTATGCCTTGATCCAAGAAACCATCCATTTATTTCTGATTCAACTTTCTCAAATGTTTCTGTTCGATCCATTAGGTTCTTCGATTTGTTCGGAAAAGAAATGAGAGCCAAGAAAACATAAACCAAAGTTAAGAATAGAAACCTGCAACAAAATAACAATATATCAATAGGGAAAACCATATTAGAGGTACATATACATTCATCAAATTTTTAATTTGGTACCTATATGTTTTTTCCTCTTAATTAAATCATTAATTTTGTTTCATTAACACTATTAACTCTTCTATAGGGGCTAATGGTGCTAGTGGATTAAAGTTATGGGGTAAATTGTGTTGAGAAAGTAAAATTAATAGATTTAATTAAGAGAAAAATACATACAAATTAAAAATTAAAAGAAAGTATAAATACTTTTAGCATGGTTTTCCCTACATGAATATGTTCAAACCTTGAGTCTGGAGGAAAGCATTAATTCCTTACAATTTGGTGAACCAAAGTTCAAATCTTCGATAAAAAAAATGCTCATATTTAGTGCCCAATGTAACCTTCAGTAAGAGGCTAACTGTACATAGCGCAAAAAAGAAGGTAAGTCCAAGACCTTCACAATGTTTGCAAAGCAAACCAACGTTTTCAATTAAAAATGACAAATGAAGTTACCGAGGCCACCATGTTTGAACAAGCAAGTACTATCAAAAGCTAGGAACAATCCTAGTACATTCCCAAAAGCTAAGAACAATCCTAATACATTCTCATGTAGCTTGGCAATATGCTCCTTGTAGAAATTCGAAGGTAAATCAAATACTTGAATCCAAGTATAAATGAACATAAAGTGAACGACCTTAATTAGGGGTCAACTTTTACAATGAAATTGTAAAGAGAAAAAGCTATCAACGATAAAACTATCTCATAACGTCTACCCCTCATATTTATTAAATATAGTTCTCTCAATATAAAACTAGATAACATTAAGAAAAAGTAAGATGAAAATAAACTGCAAATAATATTTTGCATTCAAAATAATGTTATTTCTGCTTTGTATCTTCAAA
Source organism: Vachellia collinsii (assembly GCA_006871305.1). Classification (NCBI taxonomy): domain Eukaryota; kingdom Viridiplantae; phylum Streptophyta; class Magnoliopsida; order Fabales; family Fabaceae; genus Vachellia; species Vachellia collinsii. The sequence goes on from QFDD01000635.1 coordinate 12,383, forward strand.
TTTCAAGAAGGTCTTCTTTACAGTCAGTGACCTATACAATTCAGATCAATACATGATGATTTCAATGTCCTCTTGTCATTTTGAACTTTCATAAATGATAAAAATATTGAACTTTTAAGTAAGAAACTTGGAATGTTCAAGAAAAAGATGATAGACTTGATAAAATTATTATTTGTCTTTATTAATACACAATTTCAAAAATTTTGAGCAAAACAATTTAAGAGAATAAATATGTGATGACCACCATTTTCTTATAGTCAAACAATAAAAATAAATATAAATCACTCAATGTTTATAAAAACAAGTTGAAGCCCCCAAATATGGCCCAACAAACAAAGGCTCAAAATGATAAAGTAATGATTCTTTTTTCCAAATAAAACATATATTTCCCAAAAACAATCAATTCACTTAAAGATATATGGAAAAAAACTAAAACTCTATATGTTATTTAATTCAACATTCTCCTCCCTTTTCATTACAACAAATATTTGAAAATTACGAGAAATAATTTCTTGAAGAAATAAAACACTTATAAGAGCAAGAACACTTTACCTTTAAGGATATATGGAGCATGACATTCGCTTTCTGTGGTATGAGCCATATGAAGAAATTGCTTCCTCTATCATAAAATTTTTCCTATACTTTTATTATAGAGTGACAGAACAAATTCATAGTCCAATTCAACAACCCAACAATATATATAACCCATATCATAGTATTAATATTCAACCATTTAAGTTCATAAATGTACCAACTAAAAGCACCAAACAAATTTGAAGTAGCATTATATTTATTCAATACAGTCATCCAAAACTCAAATAGAAATAAGAAGGAAAACTACAAAAAAGCAATTCATAATAATGCAAAAAGAGTCACAGAAACATTAACATATGCGAACTCACAATTCCAAAAGCCCATAGCAAAGTCTTCACAAAGAGGATTGGGATTCCAAGCGTTAATTCTTCCAACCACCTACAGATTTTTGGGAAAAGAATACCACAAATTATTCAATTTATTTGTCACACTACATAGAGTCTATCAAATGATAATCAAATGAAGATATATATATATATACCTATTCATTGTTTGAATCTCCTTTTCATATGATCCTTGAAAATTGCCAAGTGAACATAAATCCAATCCCACATGTTGGTGAAGAATTGAAAATAAGCATCTCTCTATAAACTTTTAAGGATCAAAGTTCCACAAACTCCCCAAAACCCAACAAAGAACCCTAAAGTCATGCTGATGTAGAATCCCAAAGTTATGAGATCATCTTCTTCATTTGCATCAATGGTTGAACTAGTCTTGTGATTTATATGAAACTTATCATTTTTTGAGCATCGTTTTGTGAGTGGTTGGCCACAAAGTCCATTATTTCCTATGTAACTGGAGGGATCAAATGTTTGAAGTTGCGTAGTCTGTGGAATTTCTCTAGATAAGTTGTTAAAAGATAAGTTCAAGAAACTCAAAAAACTCAAAGCTGAGAAGCTAATTGGAATTCCACTAGAAAGAGAGTTTCTTGACAAATCCAATGATTCTAACATTCTCATTTGACCTATGTTTTTGGGAATGAATCCTGTGAGATTGTTTCTTGATATATTCAAGGATGCCAGAGCCACAAGTGATGTTATGCTGGTGGGAATTTCTCCTGTCAGGTGATTACCAGAGAGATCAATGGTTGTCATTAGCCCAAGATTCTTGTCATACTTAATATATTCCCCTTTCCAATTCAACATTGCATTTTCTATGAAATATGTGTCCCATGAATCCACACTAACTGTATGGTAAGAAATGGTGTCCCTTGGAAATGTTAAATTTGACAAAACACTCAAATTATTGAGGCAATGGGGTATTGTCCCAGAAATGTCATTTTGGGAAAGATCCAAAATTTGAAGAAATGATAACTTGCACAAACCTGTAGGCATGTTTCCATGAAACTTGTTTGATTGGAGATGCAAAACAATCAAATTTGGCAAGTAATTACCAATCCATATCGGCAACTTTCCACACAAATTATTCTGTCCAAAATCAATAAACTTCAAATATGGAGAATGCATTAAAGATGGTATCTCTCCAGATAAGTTATTGTTATTTAAATGGATAGTTTTGATATTTTTCAAAGAACCAATTGAAGATGGTATGGTACCTGAGAAACTATTGTTTGCCAATGTCAAAACTTCCAACTTCAAAAGTTGCCCCCAACAGTGAGGAAGTTTTCCTGACAGCAAATTACTTGACATGTCAAGGTAAGTTAATTGAGACTGTAATGTTGCACAAAAAGAGGATATGGAGCCTGAGAACTTATTATTTGAAAGAAGCAAAGCTCTTACTTGTGGTGAAAAATGTGGGATGGGACCTAACAAATTGTTGAAACTAAAATCCCAAAGAATTCCATATTTGGGCAAGGATCTTGGCAATTCTCCATAGATTTTGTTATGGGAAATATTCAAATATGACAATCTTGAGAATAACCATATCCATTCAGGAATTGAACTTGAAATGGAACAATTAGAGATGTCCAATTCATAAAGCTCCCTTTGATGCTTGAGCCACATCGGAAAGCCCATTCTAAAATTGCACGATCTTGCCCAAAATGTGTTCAATTGGAAAGGTGGAACCCATTTTGAACTAAAGTTGAATGAAAGGAAATTATTAGAGATATCCAGAATTTTCAGGTTGGGTAGAGTTGATAGATGCACCTCATTGACCACGCCATTCAACTTATTGCCATCTATATATAATACTTCTAATGATGAAAGTTTATGTAGCTTCGGGAATGACCCACATAAATTGTTTTGACTTATATCCAAAACTAAAAGATGAGGCAAGTGCCCAAGTAATTGTGGAATGGATCCATTAAGACTTGTGTTATACAGTAGTAGTGACACCAAGGATGAGAATTTCGAAAAATCAGGAAATGGCCCACAATGGAATGGGTTATGTGTGAAGTCCAATGTCTCTAGACTATGTTGGGCACAATGTAACCGTGGTATCAAATCATTTAATGGACCAAGCAAGTTGTTGGAGGATAAATACAACTCACGCAATTGACATAAATTAGAGATGGCTTTCCCTATATCATTTGCAAGATTATTTCTAGAAAGATCCAAACTTTCAAGAGAAGTGGCATTTGTAAAGGCATCTGAAGCAACAAGTTGTACGGATGTTGATGAGAGATCTAGACTTTTAAGAGATTTCATGTTTGAAACTATGCCAGCAGGAATATGTTGGAAATTATTTCCTGAAAGATTAATTTCAACAAAGGTTTTGCTAATATTAGACACCCAATATAAGATTGAAGTGTTAAGGTCATTATATTCAAGGCTGAGGCTTGTGAGAGAAGTGGTATAATTATTGTGGATCAAAGATTTAGGATTGACTTGAGGCAGAGCACATGCATCTAAGTTAAGCTCAAATAGAGAGGATACTTTTGACAACGATGATTGCCAATCAATAGCTTGACTTAGATTAACACCGGACAAATCAAGATGCCTCATAGAAGAGAGGTGGGAAATCCACTTGAGATCATTGGCAATCAAATCATCATTTCCATGGAGGTCAAGAGTTTCTAAATCTGATAAATTTCCTAGTTGAAGAGAAATAATACCAACAAGATCTGCATATGAAAGTATCAACTTTCTTAATGACGAAGGAGCTTTTCTTGATAAAGATGATTGCCAATCAATAGCTTGACTTAGATTAACCCAAGACAAATCAAGATGCCTCAAAGAAGAAAGGTTAGAAAGCCACTCAAGGTCATTTACAATCAAATCATCATTATACCCAAGGTCTAGAGTTTGAAGGTTAGATAGATTTTGGAATTCATGTGGAATAGTACCTCCAAGATCAGCATCTGAAAGTATCAACTCTCTTAGTTGATTAAGAGAAACAATGCATTTTGGAATTTTATTTCCTCCAAAATAGTTAAAGCTAAGGTTCAAGTGAGTAAGATGTTGCAAGTCACATATTGAAGAACCGATTTTACCTTCTAAATTTCTTGAATCATTATATGGAACTTGCAGCTTGGTGACACGACCTGTCAAAGTATTGCAAGAAATTCCATTCCACTTGCAACAATCAACTTCATGTTTCCATGATGAAAGAATTCCTGAATCATCAATGAAATCAGCCTTCAACTTGAGAAGAGCTTGCTTATCTGTTTCAATGCAACTCTTCATGATGGAATTTGCTACACACGTAAAGACGCATAAGGCTACAACCAAAAAATAGATATTAAAATTATGACTAAACATGTTGATCACCATGCTTGTGATTCTTTGTGATGATAAACTATAAGAATAGGTATTATGTCTCAAATTAAGTTATCAGTAGCCCTTTAATAGACAAATGATTTCCAAACTTTTCCAACTACTACTTTTTCCCACTTGAATTCATAACCACAATTTCATATTGTTGTGACAAATGTCACTTTCATTGTTAGGTTTATCATACGTCAAGGACTTATGGTAGACTTTAAAGTCAACCAAACATATTATACAATATATGTAGTTATGAATACTATTAAAAATCAATATTTGAATGATCAAATAATAGAAAAATGTATGTTTACTATAAACTAATTTGTTGGTATAACTTTGGGTGGACTCGTGAAGAGCATGAGTGATCAATAGTTAGTAGTAATTAACATAATTTAAATAAATTTTGGATTAAATATATACGAAAAGAACTTATTGAACCAATTGGTGATGAACTAATTTTTTATAAAGATATAAAATGATATATTAAAAATGAAAGTATTTAAAGTACAACATAATCAAATAAATAAAAGGAAACACTAAAAAAACACTAAATTTTGGATGGAATTGGCCACGGAATTTTTTTCGTGGCTAATTAATTATGTTTCTAATTGGTTGGAATTTTATATTATAGATAAAATAAAATGCAAATATATAAAATAATAAACACATACATTAAAATTGTCATTCAATTTATTTTTAGTTTCTAATAATATTACATATATGTGTGTTTATATATATAAATGTATATAATTTATTATGTAGCAGAATATTATATATATTTGAATATGAGTTAAAAGGATGTAAAGACATTGCAACTCAATTGGCAAAGGCTCGCGGGCACTTCCAAGGGATAGGAAATTTGATTCTTGAAGAAGGAAAAATTTCATGTTTATCAAGTGGCGACAGTTGGCAAGCGATGTTGGGGTCTTTAGGCGTGACATGTGTCAGAGTTGATGATTTGGCGGTCGACTGACGTGACAGGTGGGGCTAACGATGAGGTTTAGGCGTGACAAGTATCATGGTTTATGAGGTAGTGGCCGACGAAGGTGACACATGGCGGGGGCCTAACAATGGGTGAAATCCGGTGGTGGTGACATGTGGTATTATTATTTATCAGAAAAATAAATTTGCCACAGAATTTAAAATGAAATTTCAGAAAATTATGTGGCAAAATTACGAAGGGAAAATTCCATGGGTAAATTATCCACAGAATTTCCTTAGGTAACCTAATTTGCAACGGTGAATTTAGTGTCAGAACAAATTTCATTAGAAATTCTATTGGTAATTCCTTTTCGTGGAAAATCTAAAATTTTGACAGTAATTCCGCGGCAAATTCCGTCGCTAATTTCATATTTTTTTACAGTGAAAGAATACTTAAGTGCTGAAAAAACTAAAATTATTGGGAAAAAACTCAAATAAAATGTATATTTTAGATGAATAGAATGAGATGAAATGAACAACTTTTGCACAGGATGAAGTCAAAGTTGGGGACTACAAAGTAGTGCTGTTTATTTCCAATCCCAATTTCACCAACCAAACAGGCCCTATATGCTTTTCTTGTTTATCACTTACATGAGTGTTCCTTGGGTTTCAATAAATGTGACTTGTTCAACATTTAAACCATTTGGAGTTGCGTGCAGTGAAATAGGCTAGTCATTCAAAAGGTGATGAATCCAGATTTGAACTTCCACGGAATTATATGTCCAAATTTAGTACTCAACAGTGTCTTAAATATAATTGTATCCAATAAAAGAATGCATGTGCTTGGGAATAAAAAAGTACCGTATTTGAAGGATTGTTTCAATATGTCACGCTTTTAATGAATTACTTGTGAATCAACTGAAGTGTTGTTCCGGGTCAAAACTCATGCTGTGCTTGTATGGTTGTCATTAAAAGTCATTTCCATGATTTTTGTGAGTCAATTCTACCTAGACATGGTTTAATTTTAGGCAATATCAATAAGTATTTTTTCATATATCTTTATCATAAAATTTTAAACTTAAAAATGTTTGTTACTGTACCCATAATTATATTTATGTAATACTTAATGATAGAAGTCATATTTTTATCAAGAATAAAACATATTATACATTTGTTTAATTCCATAACAAATTCAATGAACATATGTAGGGACCAAAAAGTAGTGGTAAATTCTGGGTCATTAGTTAGTAAGGACAAATTTTGTCATACAGTTTATCATAAGTTAGATTGCAATGACAGCTCGAAACGTGTTTTAAAAGTAATTAAATTAAATTGTTATATTATTTAAATAAAATATTTTTAAAATTTTTATCATAAGAATACAACAATATATGCTTTATTACTTTTCACATTACTATCAATAGGTTGAAAGACATGATACAGTATGTTTTAAATATTCATGTATCTTTTATATTAATGTATACAAAATATACTATCATTTAACAGCACCTTCAACCTTACAAATTAAAAATGATACTTAATATGATACTTTCTCGTGAACTTCTTTTAGCTTAAGAAAATTGGTCTGCCGAAGATCTTTGGGCTAGAGGCATTCACTTTCCCCTATGGAGGGAGGCCACAGATTCAAACCTATGTGGTGTGTGTGAGTTGTTTTGTATGTTAATATATGCGTACACTTTCATTCAAGTCCCAAAAAATTAAATAAAATTAATGTTACTCTTATCCTTTACATATGTAATATATATCACTAATTCACGTCATAGAATATAGGGTATAGGGGCAAAAATAATCTAAAAATTTTTACAAATAAGTAATGGGCATACGGAAGTTATCGGAATATCATTTTGGACCGGAAGTTTTAAACCCCCATCATTAAAAATATTAACGTTGACTGTTAAAGTTGACTAATTTATCCATTAAGGGTGTGACTATTAAAGTTAATATTTTTAACGGTGGGGGCAAAAATGCTTTATTTTAAAACTTCCGGGTTCAAAATAGCTCCTGATAATTTCCGTGTACCTAATGTTCATTTACAAAAACTTTTGGGTTATTTTTACCCTTTTACCCTAGAATATAGCTCCAAGAAATCTATGTATATATGTGATTATGAATATTTTTTATAAATTAATACATTTTTAGTCCCAAAAAAATGAATGAATACATGAAAAATAATAATAAAATAAACATATTGTAGTTTTAAATAAGTACTCCAAAAAGAATGTATAAATATAAGTAATAAAACTAAGTTCTTTTGTTATTTTGGATAATTTTAGAAGTAAAAAAATCAATAGCATAATATATTCAAAATATATTGCTTGTACAGCAATAATAGTATGAACATTGTAAGTGTGTCAAAGAAACAAGTCTCACATTGTTTGGAAGTCGGACAATATAGCTTCATACATAATACATCACTTTGACAATTTTCGTATTTTGTAGAATATTTATAAATTGTTTTATTGATTTTTTACAGGAAAATCACATTTGATGGTTTTAACCTTTGATGGTTATAAGTCACTTGATCCTTTAATTAAAAGTCCATATGTGAAACTTCATGCCAGTGATAGAATTTGGTATTTCCCTTGGGCTCACATCATCTCTCATTATTTTTCTCTGCGACCAATTCAATTGGCAAGTTTCTTTCAACAAGTCTTTTATTCAACACATATGTGTAGGGTTCCAATATGACTTTGAGTATTTCCCTATTTTCCTTCTTTTAATATATTTTATTTTAATCTTGTTTATAGGTCACTTTTAATATATTTTTATATTATGTACAAAGGTAATGTGAGATCAGTTAACAGTGAACCTCATATATACTCTTTACGCATCCATTCTTAGATTGGATCGGTTTACTACATGAGATGATTTGAGTAACATCCCAAAATTTTTATTCTAAAATTTAAATAATTGAAAAATAAACTTAATATAGGAGTTCAAATGAGAGTTTGAATTTAGGTATTTGAGGTTTAATTATAATTAATCTTGTAATTACTTGAGCAAAGAGATTAGCCTATGGGGATGAAGGAAATATTTTAGAAGAAAAACAAATCAGTAGTGATAATGTAGTGAATTGTGTGTATGTCAAAGAAACAAGTCCCGCATTTCATGTTAAACACTTTTTTTTTTGCCACGCATGTTAAACACATTTACTCACTCTTTCACACACAGACTATTAGAATATGTTTATGATATATTTTCATTTAAATTATTCAAATTGAATTCAAACTATTTGTATTAATTAAGATTATTTCTAAAAATAAAAGGAAGATTATATATGCTTAATTTTTTTAAAAAAAAAAATCAATGGATTCACTCAAAGGTATCACTACAATTCATCGCTCAGATTATATAATACCTAAACTTTTCCAGTTACCTTTTTTACATACTTGAGTCATAACCACATTTTCATGTGAGTACACATTAACGATTACTGTCACTTTCATAGTTACATTTATCATAAGTAAAGGACTCACCGTAGACTTTAGGGTGAACTAGACTCTAGAGTCATTTATGTTTAGTGTTAATTTGTTGGTAATTAAGGTTTAAATTTCAATTCTTCAACTTGTCAAATGATTTTAATATACTTTTCAACCAAGTCTCTTCCATGTCTTATTATTACTCGTGGCTAGTTAAGGGTAGGGGTAATTAATTGCTAGTAATAAGTGAAATAATTTAAATAAATTTGTTATCATATATATAATATAAAATTAGTAGAATGGAATGTAAAGAAACACACTTTGTTTGCTAAATATAGGTATCCAATTGGATGCAATCATGTTCGATGCTATATTAAACATTAAATGTGATAGCATCTTCTAGCGAGAATTTAAACATTGGTTCACCATTTTTTAAGGAACTAATTAACCTCTTCTACTAGACCCAACCCAATTGATATCAGTCAAACACATATTATACATGAGATAAAGTCAAAATTGTGGATGGTACAAATAGGGTTGTGTCTTTTTGCTAAGTATATACATCTTTTTATTCGAGGTCATCTTGTTCTAGACACTATTTGGCATTAAATATAGACATGTCTCAATAGCGATTCCAAACTTCAACCATGTAAATAGGGTTGTTTGAACAAGTTAAGATCTTCCGCTTCTACTTTTCCAACCCTAATTTCTCCTTACCAAACATGCCTATATACTATTCTTGTTGTTGACATACACAAGTGTTCTTTGGGTTGGAAAAATTGACTCTTGTTTGGAGGGTTGATTCAAAAAGTCATTTTCTTGCTCTCATTTGATTCCTTCTCTGTCACTTGAAGTGTTGCTGGGGGTGCAAACTAATACCGTGCTCATTGGGTCAATAGAATTGTCATTGTCATGAAGCCATTTCCATAACTTTTGTAAGTCAAGTCTACCCACAGTCCAACATGGTTTAATTTTTTAATGCATCTTTATTATAAAATATTAAATATAGATATGTTAGTTACAATATCTATTATTATATTTATATAATAATATTAACTATAAACCAAAAATAATGGGATAGATTATTGTTCTTTTGTTAATTGGTAAGGATAATTTTTATCTTACATCTTATCATAAGTTAGATTATAAGTTGAATCATATTGACAACTTAAAAATAATGTTATAATAATTGTATTTTTTTATTGCATACCATTGCCATATTATTTAAATACAATATTTTAAAATTTTTATTGTAATTTAGATTACACCTACAGTGTTGGAGCCGCTTCTGTCAGTAGTGTTGGAGCTCCGTAAAGAGAAGTTGATAATATCTAATGAAATATTGGTAATCCCTACATAAAGCTTGCAAATTCACTAAAAGTATATATTTATTATGCAATAAAGGAAGTTGGTAATACCTAATAAAATTTTAGTAATCTTTAGATAAAACTTGTGAATAAACTGAAAGTTTGGATTTGTTATTTGAGTAAAGGAAAGTTTATAAATATATAATAAAATGTTTGTAATCTTTATATACAACTTTTGAATGAGCTGAAGGTGTGGTTTGATGATTTGGTAAACAAAAGTTAAAAATAGCTTTTGGTGGCCACTTACAACTTTTGAATGATCTAGAAGTGTGGATGTGATTTGATTTTACCTCATTTACATTCCAAAAATATTTGTGACCATTGGGCCACCAATGCAATTCAACATATATTGCAAAAAAAAAAAAAAAGTAAACCCATTAGATTTGACTACAATCCATTCTCAATTTTTGTTAAAGTATTCCCCATATTCAATTAAGTATATCACTAACTTTTGTTTACCAAGTAACAAATTGACATTTTCAACCCATTCACAAGTTTTGTTAAGAAATTTCCTACATTTCATTAGTTATTACCAGCTTTTGCTTACCAAGTAACCAAACTAATATACTTCCAGCTTATTTACAAATTTTATATATGAATTACTAATATTTCATTAGATATTATCTACTTTTCTCTGTTGAGTGACAAATTCACACTTTTAATTCATTTACATGTTTTATATAGGGATAACCAAAATTTCATTAAGTATTACCAACTTTCTTTTGCGAAGGAGCTATAGCGCTGGAGGTCCATGGATAGATGTCAGAGGGGTTTTTTGGCGACCACTGGTGGGTTGGTTGAGACCTTTTTTAAAAATATATATAAGGGGTATTTATGTCTTTTCCCTCTTATTTTATCGTTTTCGTCAATTTTTGAAATGCAATTTTGAGATTTGATTTCTTCATTGTTATTGGTAAATCTTCTCACACTTCATCATTTCACATTTTGCAAGGTATTTCTCTGTCATTCTTATAAGAAAAAAAAACATGGTACGAAAACTCGGACCGGACCGGCCGGTTGAACCGGAAAACCGGCGAACCAGACCTAGGTCCGGTCTGGTTTGAAGATGAATCGGTTAACGGGTTAACTCGGAATAACCCGGTCAACCCGCCTTTAACCCGGCCAACCCGCTTATAACCCGGGTTGGCCGAGTTATATGAAAAAAAAAAAAAAACCATTCTGAGCTCTCACGTTAGCTTGGTGTTGTCGGCTCGTCGCCCTTCTTGCTCCTCCACGGATCTACTGTCAGCCTGTCACTCTTGCGTCTTGCCTGGTAGACATCGTCGCCTTCCTTCCCCCTCCTCGCCACTCGCATTGCTT
>QFDD01000636.1:0-30415 GCA_006871305.1 Vachellia collinsii
TTTTAATAAGATAGAATTACCTATTACCTACTTTATATAAACCAAGGAAATTAGATGTATTTAAAACAACCTCATCCTTCCACAAATACCACACCCCCCCCCCCCAAAAAAATTATTAATTAAAAAAAACCCTATTTCACACAACTTTTGGGGAAAAATATATTAATTACAACCCAAATTTTGCAAAAAATCCTATAAGTAGCAACACCGAAACCTTCTGAGTTGTCAAATGCTCAGAAATATCAAATCACAAAGAATTTCAAAACCCAGCAACACCATTGAAGCTTGAAACAATAAAATCACGTCATGATGATGCTCAGCATATGCATACATTCATATCAAGCATTCTATAATTCTCTGTTCCTAACAACTAATGTCAGTTAAAGGTCCTTCATTGTGCCATTGCCCATGAATCAGATTCAAGAATACACCCAAATACAATCCAGCATAATTCTGAACAACCTATACTATAACGACGATGAGGACAGCAAGCCTTTTCCCACTGTGGAAACAATTATGACCAACCTATCTATAAATAATTGAGTCGCACAACAATAAAGCATGAAGCAAGATTAATGCAGCACAAATAAGTGGAAGGCACACCTGTCCCATACAGAGGAGTGTTTACATAATTATATAAAATTCACTCAGATGCACTATAATACAAAACCTGAGTCGGGTTCGGAAAGCATGCTAAATTGCCCAAACAAGAAGACTTTAACAAATAATAATACCTTTTTGCACGCTTTGGGTCAACTAAGGCAAGTTCCGCAAGCTTGGCAGCTGACATTGCTTTTTTAGAATCAGCCGCAGAAACTTCTTCAGAACCTGATACTAGGATCTCAGGTTTAATGGTTGTAGACCCATCCATGGACTGGCTATGTTGGTGCCTAACTCTGGGCCTTTCATTAGTGTCAATAGCAGCATTCTCCGCATGAGAGGCAGCAATTCCTGATGTTGGTTCTAATTTTGGCGCTGGAGCTGATGCTGCAGCCTCACCCACTTGAAATGCAGATGTTGCAGATGAAGAGTTAAATTTATCCATATCTAGATACATCGATAGCAAGTCTTCCTCGGTCTCATCAGAAAAGGAAGGCCCATCTGCACCTCCAACTACGCCAAGGTCACTGTCAAAGCTTAGATCATCAGGCAGGGTGAGAATCTCAGAATGGGCCCGTCTATGACCCCTGTTTCTAGGAGGATTATCAGGCATTCTGCTAATATCATGACTGAAGCCACTAGAGTCCGAGCTGGTACCAGGTACCAGTGGAGGAAATGATGATGACGAGGATGCTTCTGGTTTCACGTTGAAAGAGCTTCCCTGAGGTGAGAAGCCTGAATAACGTCCCGAAGGTGGAAGACCTCCACCGTAGCTTGAGGATTTGTCATTATCCATGGCAAAATCCGCAAGTACAATTGCTCGAAAACGAAAGAGAATCCCTAGAGGCTAGATGTTAAAAAACATTATTTGATTACTCAGACAACTAAATTTTCATCGAAAGAAAATTCCAACAGAAGTGCAAAAACACAACGGATTTTATCTATTAGCACCTCAGAATTCAAAGATATGTCACCAGGAACCGAAACTTTCACCTTGAAACTTGAAGCTGGAACCCTATAAACTGTCGTCGGTAAGACAGAAGTGAAACGGCCACGCTAAGTTGCGTTTGCCCAGATCGCAGTAACTTAGAATTGGGAGATCGTAGCAGAAAACGCGTTTGAAGGTCACACAGCTCACAAACTCAGATTCCGCGTTCAGAAGTCAACGAAACCAAAACCCTAGAACCCAGACACCACGGCGAGCTCTGGGTTAAGGCCTGTGAGCAGTATATGTATAAATATACGCGCCGGGAAGCTGTTTCTTTTTTCCTTGCCTCTATTCGGAAATGAAATTAAAATCCGGGAGATTTGATCCAACAGATCGGGACAGGGAGTTGTAAAGGCAATAAAATGGGGAGGCTTCCGAAGAAAGAGAAATGGAATTGAAAGAGGGAAGAGAGAATGGCAATGGAGAGGGAGGCGAGGAGGGTTTTGGAATGAAGAAACATAAGATCTGTGAACTAAGGAAAGAAAGAGAAGCTTGGGAGGGAAGAGATTGAAGGGTGGGAGGTATAAGGGAATGGAGTATGTCGGAACGAATAGAGTTGTGCAACCCAATATTCGGGGCTCCCACGTGTACTGTATATTTAAAGTTAAATTAAATTGGGAGTGAAGGTCCAAAAGGATAAGGAAGGGATGCATAGTTGGACTAAAAATAGAAGAGGGAGCTTGACTCTGGATGATTATTGAAGAAGTGGGATAGCAGCTCGTTGGAGCTTAGCTAGGACAGCGGTGTGTCACGGTCGGACATTCTAGAATTCTCCACACTTTTTCACATATGTAAATATCTTAAATATTTTAAGGTAGGATTTTAGAAGGTGGGAGTAGGTGAAATAGTAAGTGGAATAGGTGGAATAGTAAGTGGAGTAGGTGGAATAGTAAGTGGGAGTATGTGAGGACCAATCTAAGCCGTTAGATCGAATAGATCTCCACCGTCCATTGAATATGTGGAGTAGTATAAATACCCCCAAGAGGATCATTTGTAAATCATCCATTCAAGCAATAGAGAAGCATTCTCTCATTCTCCTTCTCTCTCTAAGTTTTCTCTCTCTAGTCTTTCCTTAGTTCTCACAACTAAATCAAGACTTTGTAGACTTACTAGCAAGTTCCAAGTCCAGAGTTTGGCGGAGCTTGCTAGGCCGCACGGTGCTTACATCAAGTAAATCACTGAGCCCGTGACAGATGGGTGAAGAATGCAATGCAGGAGATGACATGTGGCTAATGAATGCGGGTATGTTTAGGAATAGATTTTTTAAGTGATTTTACGCAATCTGAGATAAGTATGTGAGGGAAGTTTTATCTCGACTTGCGTAAAAATGATTTTTAAGTGATTGCTAAACAAGTCAATCGGATTCGATCAATGGTAAGTCACAAACGATGAAAGAACACACAAGACTTCTTATCTATACCCTTTGAGACCATTTGTTTAAGAATAGTGTTGTGAATATTAAATCTACCTATTATGAATCACTTAAATAATTAACAACTTTGATGGTAAAAAATAATAATTAACAACTCAACAATCAGTCAATCTCACAACCTAGAATTTGGTAAATGGTAACTTGTCAAATTTGACTCTGATACCACTTGTTAATAAGATCAAAAAAGATATTAAATCTTCACATCACTTACAAGAGTTTCCGAGCAAACAAATAAATAAATTCATGTCAGAAATTAAACAATACAAGAGACAACAGAATTATTAATATGGAAAATCCATCAATTCAAGATTAAAAATCACAAGTCATCCAAACTAAAGAAAATCATATTTATTGTTCAGTCACAATCAAATGCACAAACAAGTACAACAACCCGCCAAATAACCAAAACTACAATCTTGAAATAAAGATTAAAGAAGCTGAAAATACTAAAAAAAATAATAATAAAGAAATCCATGTGAACTTAATACCTCTTATAACAGGTAACGAATAGACAACCCTACTTTTCATAATGACGTATTGGGAGCTGCAAACCTACCAACAAAATTTCAACCAAATTCAATAGTTAACTATGCGCAAACTCGGTTTTACCAAAAGTATTTTATAAACTTACGAAAATTGTTTTCTCCGTCTTTTCTTTTGAACAATAGATCTCCGCCCTTCAACCTAATCTACCCCTCTTCACTTAAATAAGTGAGATACAAGTGGGTTTTAACTATTAATCTTCTATACACATGGGAAGAGAACCCAAAATCTAACAATCTCCACGCTTAATTC
This sequence comes from Vachellia collinsii, assembly GCA_006871305.1. Taxonomy (NCBI): domain Eukaryota; kingdom Viridiplantae; phylum Streptophyta; class Magnoliopsida; order Fabales; family Fabaceae; genus Vachellia; species Vachellia collinsii. The sequence goes on from QFDD01000636.1 coordinate 3,816, forward strand.
TGGTTAGACAGAAAGCTTTGTCACATTTTTGAGTCAATTTTGGAAACCTAGTTTGGTTGGCACCGCCATTTTGGTACTAGTGTTGTGTTGTGTGTTGTTTGAAAACATCTTTCAAATAATGACTTTTGATTAAGATTAACGCATAAGCTATTTTTGGTTTCCTCTCATCACTTCATTTTCATTTCCATCCATACAATTTTTATTCATTGATACGCTGCACTGGGGATTCAATTTCTCATGTAATCCCATTCTCTACCCTCTAAAGTAAATAAGGGTTAAAGGGTAAAAATAATTTAGAAATTTTTTCGAAAATGCATTGGTCGTTGAATGGGTACTTCGAACCCGAGAGTTTTAAAATAGAGTATTTTGGACTCTGTTATTAAAAAAATCCGTTAAAGTTAAATAACTTTTTCGTTGAGGAGCCAACGGTCAATGTTATGGTTTTTTATGGTAAGGTTTAAAATGTCTTATTTTAAAACTTTCGGATCCAAAAAAATTTCAAGAGACTTCCGTGTGATTAGTACGTTTTTGAAAAAACTTTCAGATTATTTTTGTTCTTTAACTCTTAAAAAAATGTCCGTACATATTAAGTCTCTTATAAATATAAGATTTAAATTGGAAGTTGATATATGTTTTAATGTAAAATATATTTCACATATTTATCAATTGTCTTCTCAAATTAACACTATTAATATTCCTTCAACAATAATTAAGAAGGAAGCATCCCAACAAGAAGGAAGTATCCCAACAATTCATGGGCCCCGCTATTATCGGCTACATTTGAATATGAATGGGTTTGAGGCTTGAATCATATCATTTTTTTCCCTATGTTCTTTCAATGCAAAGGGCGAAGTAAAAAAAACAGAAATATTGATAGAATGGAATTTAGGAACACGATTACAAGGTTTAAAAAAAAAAACAGATAACATATTAACCAGCTTAATTTAATCGAAGTAGTTTTTTTTTTTTTGACCATCATCAAAGTAGTTAATTAGGTGTAATATTATGACTCCTCTATAAAGTTGGCTTTCTGCGAACCCCAACACGCTCCTAAATTGGTTTTCCGCACAAAGGCCATTCTGATCGGAGAGGGTTGGCGAGGTATGATAGACTTGCCACCGCCCGCTAGGGCTCAAGTTCTAGAGTGGGAGCAAAAATTCCAGTTACATGTATCAAAAAAAAAAAAAAATTCCAGCTACACAGCACCGTCTCTAGCTCCTCCCACTACTTTTCTATAAAATGCCACCGTTTTGCGCCCCTAAACTCATTCCCTTCGTTTCAACCTTCACTTCCTCCCCCATTGTCACGTGCCTCTAAGGCCAGCGGGCACATATACGCCTCATATGAGAAATTTAAAAAAAAAAAAATCAATTAATACTTCCATATAAAATGTAAAACAGTTATTTTTCAACATTAAAATCAGTTTTGTGTCACTTTGCTCGCGCGTGCCCCCCTGGGTGAGGAATAGAAAGACAACATTCCCTGCCACCAAACCCGAATAAAATACCAAACTAAGTGACACAGATCGTTCATGATTACCACACCCAGTAAATCATCCTGATCATCCGACACCCATCATGCCAAGAGACCCAAGTCTAATTTAGTGCCATCACTCTCATTTGGACTCAAATGAAGTATCCAAAATTTCTACAAAGAGATCGCATCAAGAAATTATCATTCGAGATAGATTCATTATCTTAATCTATACAGAATAAGTACATATCGGATTAGAATTTTATAATTTCAAACTGAAAAGGGGTTAAAAATTATCTTTGGCTTGGCGGATGACACCTAAGGCGTGCGCATCATCTGCTGTGGCTGCAATGTTTAAAGACCGCCGAATTTCTGTGCTCATCATACGAAGGAATGGATTGCAAGCCTTTTCCATCTTCAGGGTAGTTGGAATCTGGCAAAGGGTTATTTATTAAATTTTTCTTCAGGAAAAAAATAAACCATATGCGGAAACCATAAAGATCGCCGCAAGCATGCATGAAAAAATAATAGGGTTGCAAAATATCAACAAAAATCTTTAATATACCCACTTTACTTTCCTGATTAACTATTAACTTAAGACAGGAAAAACCTACAAAGACGAAAGACCCTGAACCAACAGCCGCATAGGGCTTCCGCTAAACCCAGGAACATGATTTGAAGCGACTACATTGTATCAGCAATTCTGCACTAATCAGGTGGCATTTTCGAAGTTTAACCTACATTTTTTAAGCTCCAAAAAGCTAGGGGAAAGGCAGAATATCAAGCTTCAAGTATGGCTCTGTCTTTTCTTTAATTTTTTTTCCTGTTGTTTAAACGAATGCCAAGGTCAGCTTTTCATCAAATCATCAACTCGGTAGACCAAAAAACTGACAGATTTTGCATGTAAGGATCTTTACAATTAATTCTCCCTGAAAATTAAGTTTCAGTAAAGGCCAAAGAAAAGGGAGGTAAATTCAGGATTTCCTGTCAAAATATTTCAGGGTTAAACAAAATTATAGTGGTGTTAACCAATGATTGACTTTGTTTGTCTTGTTCATTGTTCATTTGTTCCATAACTATTAAGCCTTATTGCCAGGAATTTCAAATTATTAATTATCCAAAGAGATAAAGAGGAAACCGGGTGGAAGGGGAGAGGAAAGGACACTCTGATATTAAAGAAGAAAAGCTCTGAAAAATACCGTGGGCAAGCCCTTGCTCCGAAGATGGGCTACATGGGCAGCATATGAATGAAGTTCTTTGTTTGATGGTTCTATAGATAGCGCAAACTTTGAATTACCCTGTAAAGATTCAAAAGGTCAAGGTCATAATGCTAGAGACTAAAAAGTTAAACAGGGAAGATTGAGGGTATATAATTTAAGTAACTAACCAACGTGTATTCATGACCACAATATATACTTGTATCGTCCGGTAATGACATGATCTTTCTTAGAGAAAAGAGCATCTGTGACATAGAGAATGAAAATTAAAATCCTCCACAATTGAAAAGGAAAATCAACATTGCACACTTATCAAGTACCTGATTTTGACACCGCCAAAAAAAAAAAAGCCAAAACTTCAGTTTACAACCATACAACTCCATACAGCAACATCATAACGAACAATGTATGTTAAATTTTCACTCATACGTAGTCAAAACACATGTTCAGCAGTGGAAATATATAAGATGTTAGCATAATCGACAGCACAGCAATGCCTAAAAATAACAGAACAGAAAATAGAAAACAGATTATTTATGGGTTCATTGCATACGTCCATATTCTGGAAATCAGTCACCAATTTGTTAAAGTTGATGATATGATCATTTGTTGTGGTACTGGAAACATAAGTGAAGCGAAACAGTCTTTTCTTCAAGTGGAGCTTATTCTAACTGCTTTTAATGTTCCTACACTGACTACAGAATCAGTTTCTATATCTACAACTTAAGAACAACAACATACTTTATACATATTTTTAATCAAAAATTATGAATTAATGTTTTAATGTTCTAATCGCAGTATAATAAAGTCCTTCATCTGGCATCTACATAACTATGATTCAAGTAATTAAGTCCTTAGCAGGCATTTCCAAGGACTTTTGGCCAAGGGATAATAAAAGAACAAACACATGCAATAAAGACATGTTCGGAGATACAGCCACTTGTATCTTAAGATGTATTTCTCGAACACCAAAAGCTGGAAAAATAGACGCAATTCACATCAACCTGCTCAGGGGTTCCTTCAAAGAGCTTGCCGCATGATAAGCTGAATAAAGTGTCCCCAGTAAATATTGCTCCAGATCCAGGAAAATAGAAGCTTATGTGACCTGCGTTCAGCATAAACATGTGAAAAATTTATAAAAATGGGGATCAGCACGTTGAAGAAACAAAATCATATGAAGGAAATGATATTTAGGCATGCTGAAGATATATCCTAACATTATACGCTTAGCAATAAATCCGACACCTTCATTAAAAGGCCCCACCCAAACCATAGTATAATAACTACTGGAGTGAAGTCCAGCCAATTGAAAGGAAGCTAATACCTGGGATTCTGTGAAAGTAAGTAATTTGAGAAATTGTTTAATTATGAAGACTTAGGTGACTTGAAGCACTAGCATGAAATAGCAGACAAAGTTTAAAGGCATTAGAAAAGCTATGGTTACATAGGTCAAAAAGTTGCAAACTGAAGTAAGATGGCGGTATCAGGTTTAAATAGCAATGGTTGCATTGCTCAGAATCATTATTACGGCTTTGCAGTGTACAACCATTTTACTCAATCATGCAGTTAGTCAGTAAACTCAAGATCAATTAGAGAACGCCATTTGATGGGAGTAATATATTAGATATCATTGAATTCTAATTGACAAGACAATACTTGGAGACTACATAATGCCATTCAATTCTCAAATGCCATGAACTAAAAAAGCCAAAGAAGCACCAAATGAGATGATTTTCATCAGTTGAATCTGAATTAAAACTAACATAGATCAACCTTAAGGAAATATGCTAATGCAAATAGGCAACAAATTGACCTTGGGTATGACCAGGTGTCTCCATTACAAGCACCTCATGGCCTGCAAACATCCACTTATCTCCATCATTCAAATAAATGTCAATACCAGGAATCCTTTCCTTGTCTACTCCTGCACCAATCACCTAAAATACAACAAGGGAAGAGTAAGCACGGAGAAGTAAGGAAAAAGAATACTCTAGCCAATGTTTCAGCAAGTCTTAAGTTTGGCTTAAACAGACATAATACAGAAAACGTAAACTCAAACCCAATCACATCTTACAATCTAAAAAATAACGCTAACAAGAAAATCAGCAATTTCAATGATTAGTCAGTCATAAACGCTTCCACTATGTGAATGAGTATTGCAGCCAAATTTACAACAATGTACTTTTGTACAATTATGATTATCATTTATTAAGTAGTAAGACAAACAGAGCAATGCAAAAACCACACTTCAAATATGTTCTTTGCATGGGAAATTGGACATTAGAAGCAAACCGATGATATCTTTATTAGATGATGTTCATCTGATAGTAAAACATTCAAAAGTTAATTAAAATTAAAAATGAATAAAGCTTTGCAATAATATAAAAATACCGTACCTTCGCTCCATACCTTGCTTTCAACTCTACATTTCCACCAGTGTGGTCATGATGATGGTGGGTGTTCAGTATGTACGTCAAATTACGATTTTTCTTGCTCAAAGCATCGATAACTGGAACAGCTTCGGAAGGATCAACAACACCCACTGTCCCCGTATCCACATCGTGTAGGAGATATGCATAATTGTCCCGGAGGCATGGCACCTGAAAATTATATTTGAAAATAATGGTGACTTGTTGAGATCATGCCGCACATGTTATTTTGACTCTTTCGGCAAATTGGTACAGAAATCTTACACGCTTTGAAGATAGAATATATTAAAGAAAGTTTGACAACCTAAATATAAGAGAACTGCTCACCAATTCAATTTGCAAGGAGGAAGACATATTCACTACACTGCAGAATTGATTAACTCTCAGTGATCGACTGGCTCCACGTAATGTCTTCAATGGTGTAGAAAAGAGTCGCATAAAACCATATAGAAGGCTTTTTCTGAAGCAAAGTTGCCTCACATCCGGCCACACGCAAAACCCACTTCTCACCTACATCACAGAGATTCAAATCCAATTACCGTGAAATGAAGTAAATAACAATCTCCTCGCAGAATGAAGTATCAACAGGCTATTACCATGTTAGAGCATAGAAAGCTATGGACATGAAGATTAAAAAAAAGGCGCCGTAATTAGAACACGGTAAACGTTGTTACAAGCACCAAGTTTCACCATGCGTGCAGAAAGGTTATGAAAAAACAAGAAGCCGGAGAAAAGTTATCAAATGAAGAAATGAAAAATACAGGTTATCACATAATTCTCGAGTAAAACAGCAAGGCCAATTCCGCGTCGAGTAACGAGGAGGAACAGGGACTATAAAAGTATGTTTCCATGATTATGGGCAAGGAAGTAAAACAACACCAAACAATGCCAGGGAAAAAAGTAACAAGAGTGATGGGATGTAAGATGAAAGATGTAAACAAGGAGGGGAGGAGAAAATGGAAGCTCAGAAAGTTAAAAATGTAGGTGTGTATGGAAGTGAAGCAACCAGTGTCAGGATCGAGGGAGACATCAATTGTCTGTGCTAGTTCCCTCCCAAATTGAAGGGAAACAGGATAAACAAGAAATCGAGGAGAGCAATCGAATAATTCAGGAAAATAGAAGAGAAAAGGAGGATGACAAACCCTAGAGCAAGGGAAGGTGGCCATTGCAGAGGAGGCCTTGGGGAGGATCCGGGGCAACATTGGCTTGAAGAAAAGCGAAGAGAAATTAAAAGGAAGGAACGTGGGATGTGAGTTGGCACGGATGCAGTTGTTTGGCAAGCCACAGTCTACTGTTTCCTTGAAAACGCAGTTCCCACCGTCTCCCTCCTTATCAATATTTTCCCCCACAAATCATTCATAAAAAAAAAACGTAAATAAATCGCTTGAGCTCCAGTTTTTGAAATAATTTTAATTTTAAATTAATGGCATTCGTGCTTCCCACGTGTATTGTTATTCATGCCACGTATAAGATCTCGTCCGCCAGTATTGAATTTATATAATTATATCTTTATTAACCAGCATTGTGCCTCTGCAATGTACGGTTGTATGACTGTCTTGCTAGAGCAAACAATTTCAATCGGTTCTGAAATTACAGAAAAAAAAATCCCTTTTAGAATCATACGAATCATAAATCGAAATTCATACAAGTCAACAACATTTAGATGTTACTAATATATAATATAAAAGAAATAAGAATTTTGAAAACGAATGTAATTGTTTCACATGTGCAATGAGGGTACGGAAAATATATTAATAATATTAAGAAAGTTTAATCTATTTAACCCTATAGTTTCCGTCCATTTTTAACCACCTACCTAATTTTGGCAAAAAAAAAAAAAAAAAAGACTGCCTACCTAACAGTAAATTGATGTGTAGTGAAGGGATAGCTAGATTAATTTTTTTTATTTTTTTTTTCCTAATAGCGGTGCTAGAGAAAGGTATTTGATGTTAATGGCACTAGCGGTTCACAGGTGTATTGGTGCGCATACCACCTGGACAAATTTAAACGTAGATGGGACAAAACGACACGGGCTAATTGTGAAGATGCCTTCCTTTGTTTCATATTAATGTTCGGATTGATTTTTGTTAAGCAGACATGTGGGCATGATGTTTAGAATTGCTTTTGGATTCTATGATTTCATCATGTTGTACTTTATATGTCAATAAATATTTGCATTACCTGTGAATTGTGAAGGCGGTGAAATCCATCCCTGTTATAATGGATTTGATCCTGAAATACTGTGGACATTTATGGGATAGATAGACCCACGAAAGTGATTGGCGCCTCAGAGAGTTTGCGTTAGGTCTACGTGGAGGAAAATGGAAGGGAGGGAGTGGCGGTGACCTTTGAGGAGCAGAAATGATTACGTATGTCACTGTAGCTGTTGTTGATGTTATTTTCATGAATGAGAATGAATCCGTGGCCCACCCCATAAACAGTAAACAGAACACCACCACTCCTTTATTTGTCTTGAACCTTCACTTTGTTTTTGTCAATACATTGCAATTATCACCGGTTTAATTTTTTTTTGGGGGGGGGGGGATAAGTAATTTATTGTCCGCTCAATTAACATCCACTGTTTGAGGACATTCATATCAAATATAAAGGGTGCTAATGAGATCGCATGTCTAACAAGTATAACTGCTGAGAGAATACTAAATGAAACAGCAAAACTGTTTTGGTTCTCTTTCTAATGAAACAAAAGAGGAGCAGTGAACAGAGAGAGGGAACCGATCGCCTATTCTTACTTTGAGTAGGCTGGGTGCGTGCGCAGTGGAGAAAGCCAGTGACGTTGTGTTGCACCTTCATATTTTGAGGTTTGAATTACGATCATTCTTCGAGCTACTCATCCGTTGCTTGCACCGCGCGTCGCTCAGTGCTCACCCTCCCCCTTTTCTTCAAGCTCCTCTATCACTTCAACCTGACTTGACCGGACCTATTCATCTCTCGGCACGCCATTGGTAAAATGCGCCTTGAGACTCAAGTAACCAGGCTAGCCTTAATCTTAATGACGGTTAGTTACAGTCGTTGGAAGAGAACCCTGCTACGTGGTCAAGTTGTATTTCCAAAGTTGGTCTGGCTAAGAGTTCATTGCTTCTTAACCTTGATATAGACTCCAAGGGAATGTTACCTTCAAGGCGAAATTAATACAATAATCAAGGCACAACTTTAGATCCCGCTACCTCTTTTCGGGTTGGATGCAAACCACGAGCCGACGTCAACTGGAAAACTTGACCTCCTTTTCTAGCTACACGTTAGGGATACAGTGAGCAATTTTTCCCACCTACATCCCTCCAACAACTTGTTCGAATGAGATAATTTCATTCATAATTTCTGTTGATTCAACAATGTAATCTCAATTACAATATATTTACAACAAATGAGATAATCCTCATCACATTACTTTGGTTATGTTATCCTAATTCAATCTTACAAATGAATACTTGTTCGCCTCATGTATCCATATTTACTTATTTACATCACCTAAAATCAATTATACAACCATTTCATGCAAATCAAAATAAAATTCATATTATATATTTATTTCAGATAGTGTACAATCACTTAAAAAAAACTAATTCAAACAACGACTTACCTCACATGTTTGGCCTTGATACTTATAAAATAAAAGGACTATTTCTTTTTTATTTTTTTAAATAAATATAAATTTTATTTAATGATTCTCTAATAACATTTCAAACAAATATTTTATAATCATTATTCCATTACATAACATTTTCACCCATGAACCAAGGGGCCATAAGTTACAATATCTTGTTTCATGTCATGTTAAACCTGTAATTGGAATAGGCAGACACCATCACCCGAAGAAACATCAGTTTTGCTCATATTTTCATTCGTATGATTTAACATGAACAATTCTTGGACAAATGGGGTAAAATTATGCGCGTTCACAGTAGCTCCTTCCTCCTATAAATAATTTACCACTCCACCTATACCTCAAACAGATGTAGGATTTATGTACAAAAAGAGAAGAAAAAACTTTTTTGGATGGGGGAGCGCGGGGGACTAGCTCAACTTCAGTGAGCAAGGTAGCCACACCACCTCCAGCCCTAACAATCCCATCCTTCCGCTAAGGTATCTACCTACTTTTTACCGTTTTGATTTAGTCTCTGTTGCTTGGATCCGAGGTGATGATTGTGATCCACCACTGAGCGCCGCGGCGGCGGATTCAACATGTGTTAGAAGGTATTCATATATCTTCTTCCTCAATCGATCGATTGTCTCTGCTGGTATCTGGCATGATTCTCCCTCATTCTTGTCCGACCCTATCTCATCCAACCAATCATTTACACTCTTTAGCTGAGATAACATACCGGCTATTTGGCCATTATCTGATAGGGCTGTCTCCCCTTCAGTATCCAAGAATCTCTCAACAAATCCCAAAAACCAGTCTCTGGACCGAGATTGTAGCATTTCGGCTAAATTTACCACTTCATCCAACCCATTTCCCTTAACCCAAGGTTGAGTTGGTTGAGCTAGCTGCTTTTGCCCATTTGCTAACACATCACTTGTTCGACGAGGAGTTCCTTGTGAGGCATGTTTAGAATTGGCAGCTGAACGAGTTTTTACCTGAACTTTTGAAGCAGCATCTTCACTGACATTCTCTAGAATTAACATGGGCTGACTTCCCAGGATATTCTTTTGATGTTGACCATTACTTGAAGCTGGAAGCTTGGACGATTGAGGTTCTCTGGTAAAGACTGCAAATGATGATAAATTGGTGGCTAGGGCCGCCTGAACCCAGGAAGCTGCATGTTTTTGCCTGTCTAATGTTACTTTTAGTGCTCCTTCCATTGTGTTCTTTTCATAATCTGCAGATGAAGTATCAGGAATAGTTTTCGATAGGGAGTCAGCAACTACGCGAGCACCATTTAGGCTTGCACGGAGACTCAAAAACTGCTCTACTGCAGGCTGCGGGATGTGTTCCTTTGCAGAATTACTTAGCTCAGTGTATATACTGCCAGAACATCACGAAGGCATCAGGGAAAACTTCATATATTGCATTGCGCATGCTAAAGAAAAAAAGTGGTTGAACCTGAAATCTATCTGTATGATTCAGCATCTCACATAAATAAAAAATTACAAAATTTCCAGCAGACTTGATAAATACACACAATAGGGTTTTCAAATTGAAATCAGAGAACAAGAGTGCCCAATTCCGACTAACACTGAGATGGATTGTTCCCACACATATATTCTTCAGTTTTCTCCAGATATCTTAAGAAAACATCCAAGAAATTTCTGCCATGACTGACTACAACTGCCAATTGCTAAAAATAGTTACTGTCAGGTGTTACCATGCCAAGGATTTCTGACTGGGTGGGGGTTTAAGTTGGGGTTGGGGGAAGAGAGGAGGCGGGGGCGTAGCTGTACAGTTCACACTCTTTGGCTCTACCCATGGAACAGCTAGTGGAAAGTCTTCCACAACAAAATCTAACTATACATTATTGTATTTGAGCATAAAGACTAGCTGGGGAGCTGCCCCCAGTCCGTTCTTGCAAGAACAAGGGCAAAACCTTTTGGCCTTTTAATTTTGAAAGAGAATGTCCCCTGTTTAATGGATAAGCATTTGCTACCAATGGGAAAACTTTCTCATCTGAAATTGCATATTGAGGTGATTGGATTCATTTGTATGCAATGACTTCATTTTGCAAACCAGCCTATACCCACTTCCAGTTACTCCAAGTGACAATAAGCGGAAAAAAAAATGTAGAAATTAACTTCAAAGTGGAGCGTAGCAGTATGAAATTATTTCATAATTCCCCTCTGAACTCAGATGAGGATGAATCACATCGACGGAGCTGATCTGTTGTTCTGCCTGTTAGACCTAACTCCCCCTTAGGCTTGTTAAATTTAAAGTACAAGTAAGTCATTTGCTACCATCATACCGTTTTAAATTCACCAACCATACTTCGACTTCACTTGTTTGCAGTAGTTGCACTTCAATTTGAATTGTAAGTTTATGTTTCCTTTTCTATTTTCACATTCATTGCATGGCCAACATAAAATACACACTTCAATGCTGACCTTGGTTTGGGATATAACAACCTTTTTTGTTCCTTTCCTTCAAACATTGCATGTCTGGACCATGAACAAGTTCAGCCTAAAATAAATGGATGAGGCAAAAAACTTGAAAGGTGCAAACAAGACCCTATCCCCGTCCAAGAGAATCAGCTATGACTAAAATGAACATGATGGCACAGAAGAATAGAACAAATGGAAGGCAGATTTGCAGCACTGAAACTGATGTAAAATGATCTTGAATAAACAAGAAGTTTCAATTCAATCCATTGGACATCGGGGTGCTACACAGCAGGAAAGTTAGGAAGCATGCGTGCATAGTTTATGTCTTCGTCATTGAAGGAAAATATGAAGATTCAGGATTAATCAAAGGTCCAAAAAAGATGCCGCCAAAAAGGAAGGCCCGTAAAAGAGAAATATTTGGATTGAGATAACTACAGAGTTCAGGGTCTTTCGGTTTGGTGCTTTACAAGCCTATGGAATCCGACCTACTGGTAATTAAGAACAGGAAAGCACCAATGGACTTTGAAACGCGAAATGGTTTAACATATATTTAATAAAATGTAAACAGAGTTTAAAACAGAAATAAGATAATGAAATCCTGGAGAAATATAAAAGAATAAATTCATAATGTCAATCTATCCATTCATCTGCAAGGAAATTATTCTCCACCAGATATACCTAAACTGAACTTCAGATCGAGGCATGGGCTTCACCACACCAAGTACATTTTTCCACCAAAATCGAGTTCAATTTATCTTTTGTTCTCCTCCATGAATCCATTAGCTAACCTTCGTATCTTCTTCAAAAAATACAAGATTTCATCACCCTTCACATTTCCCCAATATTATTTCCATTATAAACCACCCCTTTATTGCTCTCATCTTATGTATGTCTTGTTCCACATGCAATGCCATTAATCATAAACTTTTGGGATCTGTGTGTGTTACCATTATCATATACTTTTCATCTACAATCAAAATGCATAAAGACAAAGACAGACCACAAATAGGCTTCAACCCAACATATAATTGCCCCCTTTCTTTATGCCTTGAAATCACCAAAATGTTTCTCACTTTATATCTTAAATGATTACAAGGGAAATAATCAACTCTATATCAAGAGGCAAAGGAGAAATGATACTTAAAAAAATCATAACAACTACATGATCAAAAGGATGAGGGAAATGTAGCTCTAATAGAGACTAATAATCTAATATCACATTTTCCTAGTAATATCACATTTATGTCACCTATAACCAGAATTCTAGGGATTAAATGTCCCTGCAGGTTTTAAAAAGATGGATGCATAGATGATACGTATTGCAGAAACAATGTCAAACACAAGTTCATGAAATGAAAACGTATTGATACTGCTCGACAGGCAGGACAGTAGTGCATTAACACCGACATATTACAGCATTTATGTCTAAGCAGTCTATGATCCAAACTTTATTCAATTATCAGGAACATCAAATCAAAGCAATTTAGCGGTCCAATAGAATTATCAAGCAGTTATTTCTTAATCATGTATTAAACCATTTATACCTTAGACATTGAAGCAAACTCTCAGCAGCAGAAGCCTCCTGCATGGCCTCAATTGCTGCCATCTGTGCTGCATCTCTTTGCCTCATAACTTCCTGTGATAAATACGTGACATAAGTACGCAGAATTGTCAGGAAATAAAGATTCAATAAGCCAGACATTCCCATGACTGTGCATCAGGCGGATACATATGTGGCATTAGGGACAGTGACAGGAAAATAATCTAAATTTACCATGCACTATGTAGACTCAGAACACTGAACTGAAGTAATAATTATACATTGGCATGTCACAAATAAGCATCCGATTGAATTTGTCCCATTAGCATTAACTTACGCTCCCAACTAGCCCATAAAAGAGGTGCCAATAGACCAAATGGTAAAAGTAGTTACACAATTCACACCATATGCTTCTTCAGAAAATTCTTTATTACAGAAACAAAGTAAAACATGTCAATGGACAATTGCAATTGAAGATAGTATACAACTGTCTTCAGCACTTGGCAGTATGTATTTGGACAGCCAAGATCGAAAAGTTAAAAACTCAAAAGACAAGGAGTTCTCCAGGAATATACCTTCCCAAGCTTTGCAAGGGACGATGGGAGTGAAGCCCATTGAACACTTGCATCTGTCACTTTTTTACTATTCAGAGAAACTTTAACCAAGTTTCCCGGGAGCCCAGTGCTAGACAATTCTGATGATTTCTTTCCTAGGGAAGTTCTTGGTTTACTTGTCTTTTCTTGGCTCTCGGGGGTTCCATTAGCAATAACCTTCTTCACAGACGTTTGAGCCTTATGTTCCTCCTTAGAAGGCTTTGAAGTCGTTTGGGCCCTGCTATCCTCTTTAGATGGCAATTTTTCACTTGATGTGCTTTTCCTAGGAGCCTGGTGGAACATAAAAGCAAAGGATTCACAAAATTGTTTGGCTCGAACACATAGAGATAAAAGCCAGATATCTCAGACTGACAGCAACTAGAAAGCGGATTAATCGATATGCAATCATTTCCTCGGAGAATGTTATTCATAAAGACAAACCGTGAATCAACTTACTGAACTACGAGCTTCATGCTTAGGATCACACTTGGCAGCCCTCAATTTTGAATTATCTCTATTCTTGACTTCCAGATTCCCTTCCCAACTCTTACGCAGAGCCTTTGCCCCGAACTCCATGCCCTGGACCAAACTTTTTATTGGGTTTCCCACTCCAATTTTCTTCCCTGTTGTAGTGGGGCTACCCCCACGGATGGCCTTCCCGGTCTCAACCACTCCCACTTTAGCGGCCAGCTTCTCCACTCCCTTGATCTTAGCCTGCTGTTTCACCCCGTTCGCAAATTTCTCAAAAGAGGAAGGCAGAGAATAGCAGCTGGTCGGTGAAGAAGGAATGGACCGTGAATTTAAGGACTTCAATCTAGTTAAGGTCTCCTTCTTCACATCCACTTTTAGCCCTGGTTTTGTTGGCTGTGCTTTGCCTCTGCTAAACGGCGCAGTTCTTTTCTCCAAATGTTCTTCCTTCACATTATCATTCGATCTTACTTTCTCCCTTTTAGGAGATTTCGATCTCTCTGTGGAATCGCAGTTATTATTACTAAGAAACCCAGGAGAATGAGTTGCGACAATGTCCTCAGGGCTTCCTACACAAGCGTGTCTCCCAGGAACAGGCCTAACTCCGCGAAGGATCGGAACGGGTGAGGCAGCTTCCAGACGATCAACGAAAATGAACTGACCTAACTGAATCTTGTCGCTGAGAATGAGATCGTCGTGTTCGTCGGGGAGAGAGACGTAGGTGGCATGAGAGGAATCAGAGACCTTGAGATAAAACCCTTGATTTGGGAACAGCTCGCCGCCCGCTAGAGCCGGAACAATGCTCACAACTTGCAAGAGAGAAGACCTGTGTTCACCGGCAACTTTGACGTCGGTGTTCATGTGCTGCAGAAGCTTGAGAAGAACCCCAGGAACGAGATTTGCCATTTTTGGGAGATTCAAAATGCATCACTCTCCCAATTCCACAGGGGAGTTAGGAGGCAGGAAGCAAGCCCCGTGTTTTTTGTCCGCAAACGAATGGGTACGATAGGAAAGGGCGCACCGTCACTGAGAAGGGAACTCGGAGGCAAAAGATTTGACTGATGACGAATGAGGATTAAATGGTTGGAATATCCAGTGGGGGAGAAATGTTCGATCTCAGTTTGAGAAGCGTGAGATTTGGGAGCAAACAACTTTAGTATATTGAGAAGGGAAGAAAATGGGGGGCGGGAATAAGATAGGGATGAGCGGAGGTATGAGACATGGCGGTGATGAGGTGGGCGGGACAGGAAGGAGAAGGGCAAGGAAGGAGAGAGCGATGAAGAAATATTGCAGAGCCAGAGGCCAGAAAAGGGAAAGTCATAATAGACGAAAAATTGGAAGGGCGACAAGGAGGGGGTATTATTATAATTGGAGGCAGGTGTGTATGTATGTGTATTTGCATGATTGAGAAGCAAAGAGCTGTCAGTGTCTGACGAACACATGCACTTGACCTCTATGCCAGATGAGGAGGCTGACCTGCTGTTGCTTTGGTTGCAACCTCAGAATCTGGCCTACCTCTTTTTTTTCTTTTTTTTTTAATTAATCCAGATGGAAGGTGGGGATCGATTATTATGCATCATCATCATAATCATGTTATGATGATCAGTGGTGTCGCTGCGTTGTTCTATTGATTTATTTATATATTTTGGTGGGGAGTGGATGCAAAACCCGCAAATGGGTGCATGTGGGAGGGGATTGGAGGTGTTTTGCAAACAGACACCTGACCCTCACGGAATAAACTTTTAATTATAAAATCCATTATCTTTAAGGGTTGTGTAGTTACCCTGCCCTGCCCCTCGCCTTTCTAACCTGTACTTTGCCCTTTTCCCATTGGCGACAACAATATTTACTTTACATCTTTTATATTCATTATGACATTACAAAAACATATTTATATAATTAAAAAATATCTATTTTATAGTTATCTCATATATCATAAATCATTTTAAAAATATATATATTACAGCACTAATGTAAATGGGCAAAGTTATTTCTTAGTTAAATGGATTAATCAATAATTTTGGCGCGCCTGTGCATACTTTGAAAAAAACTATAATTCATAGTGTTAGATTCATACTCAACAAATTTCGTTTGACATCAATGCGTCAGTCAGCATACGTGGTAACATGTGACGAATGAAGGAGGCTAGATTCTGAAGGCAACCATTCATTCGAACAGATTTTTTTGTTTTTGTTTTTGCCAATTTGAAAAATAAGGTGGTGTCTACATTTACAAATAATCTTGAAATTATAATATGAGTGTTTGACTCTTTCTTTGATACTGTATTTTATAATTGCAAAAGGGGGCATATGGGCAAAACAACACTGTTGTAATTTTTGGGGGGCTGACTTTGATGTTCTACGGACATCTGACATTATACCAAACACGCTGGATACTCCTAATTATAAACAGTAATAATAAATGGAGAGTATATTCTTGAGATGCACGCACGCAGAGAGAGAGAGGGAGGGAGGGAGGGAGGGAAAGGGATTGCAGAGAAAATGGTAAAATGAGTGTTGATTTCGAGCCGAGTTCCAAAGATGCAGTGGATGGAATTTGTTTATCTGGAGGCTTCAGTTGTGAAGTTTTTGAAGTAGAAAAAGACGGACGGGGTTCTACATGTCTTCACGGATTATTAGTAAAATCATTTCCAGTAAGTAGATACGTATCTGTAATTGAAAAAGAAAAGAAAAGAAAAGAAGAAGAAGAAGTTTAAGCCTTGACTGCAGCTGAAAAAGAAAACGGCAAGATTAATTAGAGTGCTCATGACAAATTGTACGTAGTGGTCAAATCCTCTTTGTGCGTGTGCGTAAATTTTATCCATTTCGGTACTTGGCATCCAGAGTCACCCTCATCCTCCTGCACCACATGGCATGTAAAAATTTATAATTTATTTATAAATTATATCGATTTTGCCATCGATAATTTTATAACCTGCTAGTTCTTTGTACACTTAATTAATACTAATCGTATTATTCAAATAATAGAGATTTACTGACAAGTTACATGACCATTTTTAACTCTGTTTGATTAATCACATACTATCAATTAACAACAGTGTTTTCAAAGAAACAATGAACATTGGTCATGATTAAATTCTAATCCGACATTTAAATGCAAACTTTGTGTAGTCGAATTTTAAGTTCATTACCTAGAATGCTCTCAATTCTTAAAGCTCGGTTTTTATTTTCATTTCTTTAAAAACAAATGGATTTTAAAAGACACGGTCTCACGCATCTCAAATTGCAAAGCTTACCAAATTTTAAATTTTGCCACTTGCACCCAAAAAAAAACAAAGAAAGCTCAAATATATGAGTACACTATAACATGCGTGTTTCTCAATTTTGCTTAAATGTGTAGAACATCGTTTGTCAGGCGAAAACAGAGCTGGAATATATTTACAATTATGAACACATTTTGGTTTGGCCCGTAAGAGCATTTGGACATGATCTCTTGAGGATTTCAAGTGGAAATTAAAGGTTTTTCCGATGCTTATGCGCAACTCGTCTTCCCTTGAAGGATTTTAGTTACATGACCTCAAAAGTCAACTCCGACGAAGAACGGTGATCAACGAACACATAATTCCCCGTTCAAGAACAACAGTTATTCGTTTTGCCGCATATTAATTGCATGTGTGTTGACCTATACATATATACATGTGCGTGTGTGTGTTCAGTTTCAATCACTACCTGATGCTTACAATGTGTACTCCCTCCATCCGAGCTACAATGTAAGTGATTTGCAGGATAATTAATGATAATTTTCAGTTTATGATGAGCTGATCAGGATTAACTTGTGTTGTGGATCAGCAGGGTACCGTTTTCCTTTCACCCATTGCTTTCAAGTTGCATCTCAACGCAAAACCAAAATAGCTTCCTTATAACTGTGGGTGCCTCAAATTGGATCAAGTATAGATAAAGTTGGTGACAGCGGCATCATTAACGATAGGATGACATTATATTGTGAGGGACAACTCCTTTTCCTTTTTCCTTTTTTGTTTTTTTAATTTTTCTTCACAGGGTTCTCCATGCACATGATCCATCACGAGGGATTAAATGCAGGAGGGATATGTGTTTAGGTGCCCACACCTAATTATGGTTGATCTGTAATTCTCAACACAATCACCCCCCACTTCGACTCCACCACATATGTATGTACATGTGCCATCGTGTCATATTTAATTCTAAAAGCATCCAATTATTTATTTATCGCTCGCTCTTTCCACGTGTTTTTGGAATCCAATCTGGTAGCCCCTGCCACTCTGTTAATGTTACCTATTACTTAGGTTGCAAAATAAAATGAACAGCGTCCATTATTCCATCAATGCTAATGTACATATCCTTTCCACGTACATGGGGTCCATGTTTTATATTTTAAAAACGATAAACATAACTTTTAGTTTTCATAGTTTCATTCAATTTGAATTTTAGTTCTTGTAATTTCAAAGTTTTATTTTAAACCTTAAAGTTTAGTCCGTCTCAAACTGTTAGTCTCTATAAATTTAGAAGAACCTAAATCAAAGGTTAACAGCATTACTAACTTATTATTAATGCCGTTATTTTTGTTGATGTGACATGATTACTGGATATAGTTAATGCTTATTTGGATTGGTTAAACCTACTTTTAGTTCCTATAGTTTGTTTTGATTTAGATTTTGGTCCCTAAAGTTTAAAAGTGGTGGTTTTGATCATTCAACTTTACGCTATCGAAAACTATTAGTCCCCGTAATCTTAAAAGGACTTAAACCCGTTATTGACACTATTAATTGTGCTTATATGTTACTGACTCCGTTAATTATGATAAAATAGTTTAATAACCTAAAAATATTATATTATACTCTTAATAAATAACTGACTTCATTGAGTTCACCAGTATAGAACTTAATAGGTACACATACTTGTTCCACATTATATTTTAATTCTGCCATTTGAAAAGAGACATCCGCCTTAAGAATTCCATTTTCATGTCAATATCTAATGAAATTATCACTAGAATTGAGATATTATTCAAAAAGAAAGATATCAAATATCTTGAGTTTTTTTTTTTTTGTATATTATATGGATGATCCGATCTATAAAGACAATGTCCCACAGGTTTTAAATGAGAATGCTATTTTGTCATATAGATCATTCTAAAAGGAAAAATAAGTATATATGCTCACTCTACATAAATGCGTAGCTAATAAATATTGAGAAGAATTACTATTTCCTACGTACAAATTATAATTTTCTATTCATATCATGGGATAATCCATGCCATTATTGCATAATGGTCCATTCTATACCTTTGCAAGTGAATTACTCGTCCACGCTTACTAAGAAAATCCACTTTATATTTCAGTTTTTTTGAAGTATATCTTATATTTAAAAATATTATATAATTGATGCGTATAATATAAAGATGCAATGAGTGTGGTCGTAGAATTTCTCGATTAATTGATTCCGATAGAGGGAAAAAAGACATAATTAAATTGAGCAAAATGATTCTTTCTCATTAGGTCATGCCCTTCAATGGACAATGTCGGTGCCACACATATGGTGCATACAGTGTATGCGCAACAAACTTTCAATGCTATAGACAATATTTAATTTAATTAGCTTAAGCATTTGTGATATATCGGTACTCTATACATAGACACACACACTCATGTGGGACATGCAAATATATATTTAGATGGATGATAAGAAAATAATAGAAACATGTATCATTAATTATGTTTGAGGGATTATCGAATATTAAATATGAAAACAGAGGGGACGGGCAGAGATGTTGAGGGGGGGGGGAGGTTGTTAGTGGCTGATTGGCTGCAAATAATAAAAAAGGAGGGTGTGGAATGGTCGTTCATCAGTAGAGAAGTGGGTGCAACTGCGATTATATATGCCATGGATTAGTTGTTGAATGAATGAAGCAAGAGGCGGTGAATGTTGAATTAAAAGGAGGGTGATTACGTGGCATCAAACAAAGAATTTGCGGGCTCATCATGTAGTTCACTAGTTTTACATTCCACCCTCCCCTTTTCATCTTTAATTTGATCTCCAGATGCGCAGGACATGTGCCATGCATGTGCCTCACTTGTATTTTGAACATTATAAGCACCCCCCCCCACACACACACACAGTGAAATATCTGTTGTTTCAGGGCTTTCTCTGCACGCAGTACATATTATCCCTCATTTTCAGATGTAAAATAAAAACAATCTTTTAACTAATATTTTTTTAAAAATAATTTTTTATTTAAAAAAAATTAAATGTGAACCGTCCCTTAGCATTGGTTCCGCATGACCAGGTAATTTGCCAAAGGAGGAGGGAAAGGTGCATGAGCGCCGACACAGGATAGCGGGTGCACGTGGCAGATGATGACCGGAAAAAAGCGATCCCGCCGCATCAGTCACGCCTCTCCCACCCCCCACCGACTGCCCACGCATGTAAAAGCGAACAGGGGAAGTGTCCGGAGATGGATTTATGAAAAAGAGTATGATGGATATGTAATATATTGTTTGTGTTTTGCGAATGACAAAAATATGTGTAAGCGACATAGAAGCATGCGATTCATGAGTGATGGCAGTGGATACAAGATTATACGTGAAGCAGTGAAGTTAAAAGAATAGGTTGGGAGGTTCCTTTTGGTTGGAATGGGAAGGCATGGTTGGTTAAGGAGTTGTGGTGTTTGGGGCTGCACCACAAACATGGAATAGGGAATCAGAGAGCTTTACGTGCGGCTGTTGCCTTGATTGATGCATGAATGGGCCTCGGCCCATTCACGTGGACTCCCGCCCCATTCCACAACATCAAATCTGTCAAATCCAATTACGTACATGCATCCCCATCCAAGCGATCAGAGCTGCTTCCCATACATACGCACATACGTACGTACGTGTACAAAAGTTGCATGCTCATCTCGCACGGAAAGGCAAGAGGAGAGGGTAGGAGGGTGGCCCATGCATCCCCCCCAAACATGTTTCCCACTCACATCCGCCTTTTCCACCAACTTGCCCAAAAGCCTCTCTCCCCCCCCCTCCCACTCCTCATTCATCAAATCCAACACGTGTCCCATCTTCCCCAGCTATTTCTTCGTACATACTCCATGTTATCTTTTCCTCCTCTCCTCCTCCCATTCTTTAACTCTACTGCACCATGAGCCCACTCACACATTCATGTATCAATTCACGCCAACTTCAAATATCAGCTCCATTATAACTTGCTCTTCATTAATCTGGACACATACACAGTCCCATGTTGCACTGGGAGGCAATCACAGAAAAAAAATTTAATGACGGGAGAGATTCCTCTGTGTCTTGCATGTTCACCTGTGACAGGATCCAAATGAGATGGGGGACGCAGATCATTTAAATAACTGCATTTTTGTGAAGTTGAATCGTTTTCGGAACACGTACGTATCAGTATAATCAGACAGTGGAATAAAAAGGCAGACATGTGCACTGGAACCGGATAGAGATTGGTAGCCCTTTTGATACAGAATTTAATAACTGCTGGACATTAAATTGGGAAAGAGGAATTAGTGATACGTACAAGAAATTGAGTCATGTATGGAGCTCACTTGCTGGGATGAATGAAATGAAAACAGGATAGTGTATATACACCACAATTATTGATTGATGATCCTCAGGCAGTGCTGTGACTGTGATCGATCGGAGGCAAATATGTGGAATCAGGCAATTGCAGGTAGAAGCGGGTACAGATATAATTAGCAAGTGCGGGTACTTGATGATCACTTTATACATAAAATACATGAGAGACGAGGAAAGAAAAGGAAATAATTAAATTAAAGGGAGGAGGCGGGTAATATATCTATATTCACAATTAGATTCATATGGAATTCACAAAAAGTTCACGCACCTTCAAACAAGCGACTCGTGTAATGGACTTACGATAAAGGTGACAACACAAACTCCCAAGCAAAAAGAGTCTCGTAGAGAGAAGACGGACAGCAGAAAGATTACAAAGTTTGCACAAATCAGAGAACAAAGGTTAAAAAGAAAAAAGTCCAGTGCCTCATCCACCCATCATTATTTATAACTATCTATCTATCTATCTCTATATATATATATATATATGCCTTGCTACCACACGCCAATTAATTAATCAATTGATGACCTATACGGGCAGATTAATTAAATTCTTCGTCCATCATAATCCTGCATGTTAATCATTTTTCTTCCGGGTATTAGCTTAGCCGGCAATTGTTGTATGTTTTTAAAATGAAAATAACAGCAATGGATCAGAGACAGATATGGATGTGGCTGTACGCAGAGGGAGCTAGGGTTTCCATGCGGAAGCCCAAACCACAGGTTCGTCCTTCCAGTTCAAGTAAATCCCGTCTTCCGGTGGAGGCGCCGTCGCCAGCGACCATCCCGGTCTGTACCTCTTGAGCAATGCCTTGACATCATCCAAAACGTCGTCGCTGAAGGGCACGTGCCGAAACTCCTGCTTCATCCTCTCACTCCACTGTCTCCCTCTCTCCCTCCTCTCGCACTCGTCATGATGATCTCTCTCCTCCTCCTCCTCCTCCCCGCATGCCAAAACCCTAACTATGCTCCTCGAACACTCTCTCTCCAGCATCAGTCTCTCGTTACTCGTCGCCCCAAAACTTTCCTCCAGCGTCTCAAAGTACAGCGAGAAGAACCTCAGGCACTCTTCAAACCCCTTCACAAACTCGGCCCTGTTGCTCGAAAAATCCGCTTCCTCCTCCACCACCGTCACCACCCTCGGATTCAGCGATCTGAACATTCCGATTACTCCTCCCCTCCCCTCCACTCTCACTCTTCTCAGCGCTCCGACGCAGTTCACTGCCACTGCCTCCTCCTCTTGCACCCCCAGGCCCTCCTTGGTGAGCTCTCCCAGGTGATTCAATCCACTTATCATCCTCAACTCGAATGGCACTCCCATTAGCCTCGCAAACTTCTCCATCCTCTGCCTCACTTCCTTCATCACAGATCCCGCCCCTATGCTTCCGCTGCCGCCCGTCAAAACGACGGTGAGCTTCAGGTGCGGAGTCTCGTCGTTTCGGGTGGCCAGGGCTTCCAGCAGGGTAGGCCACTGCGTGCAGAGAGTGTTGCTTATGTCGATTATGTGAAGCTTGGTCTCGCCCTCCAGGGCTTCGAGAATTGCGCCGTTGGAAGCCACGTGCCCGAAGGTTGTCCAGGGGCTGACCTCCTGAAACTTGAGGATGAGCTTTCTGGCGGAATCGAAGGAGTGAGATTTGTCGGCGACGGAGGAGAGCGTCTGGTAACAACGGAGACCGGAGTCGGTGGCCTTGCAGAAGAGTGCTTGGAGGAAGTAGGAGGCCAATTTCTGATCGCAATCGCCGTAAGGGGAGGCGAGCTCGTTGAGCATCCAGAGGAGATGGTGGATTCTGGGGGAGTCGCCGTCGGAGATGGCTCTGGCGCACTCTCTGAGGAGCTTAGGGGCCCATTTGGAGTCGTGGGAGGGGTCGCCGGAGTCGGAGGAACGGCTGGTGGAAGTATGGTTGTTGCTGTGCATGTCATCACCGTTAATATTAAGGTCGTGATGGTGGTGGTGGTGATCCTTGGAGCCCAGAAGATTCATGCCATATATATGTGTTGCACTACACACACACACACAATATGGACGCGGTCGATCGAGCTTATGATGATGATGGACTAGTCGCTCCCTTTTGACCCTCTGCATCACATATATACATACTCTTCATTTCAACCAAATACGGAATTCAATCCTATAATTAATCTATGTAGGGGTACGGTCCTTTTCAACTTAACCTTTAATTTCAGCCTACTGTGGCTATTTTATTATTCAATTTTGTATTATTGCAGGAGGGGATACATATGTATTAATTAATCAGCTCATTAATATGTATCTTCTTTCTTAAACTATATATACACTATGCATGTGTATATTTTAAAAGTGTTTATTAGCCTGCATAAAATGCTGACACACATAGAGGTGGGATAGAAATTGAAAAAATAATCATAGAGGCCTAAAGGGTTTTCTATGACTTTTTTTTTAGTTCTAATGCTCTGATTAGTCGCAACGGCATGATAATAAATTTGTCTACCTCTTTATGTATCTGGATTGTAGTAGCGCTAGATTGTATTTGAATGAAATATATATTTTCTTTACTAGCTGGCTAAAACTAACATTATATTATATTACTTCCCAGATTAAAAAAACTTAACAAAGTTTGTGGTTTAAATATCAGTATGGACTTTCTAAAATGTATCATGTAAGAGCATGTTTGGCAATCCTTGTTGAATCAATTTTGGCTCCTAAAAACATGGTTTGGCAAATACTTTGTCAAACATGCCAAAATATTATAAAATCAATTCTGGGTCCAAAACTATAGTTTTGAATGAGTCACACAAATATCATTAGATTTTTTAGAATAACTTTTAACCCTCAAAACCTCATGCTTTATGTATGTTTGGATTAGATTTTAGAAAATAGCTTATGTCTCTATTAGCGTAAATGTTATTTTAGAAAATATATTTTGAAGAATAGCTTCTGAAAAATATGGACAGAATAGCTTTTTGGAAAATCATGGTTTCCACTTCAAACCATAGTTGAGGGTTAAAAGCTATTCTGAAGAATCTGAGGATGTTTGTGTGACTCACACAAAATCATGATTTGAAGAGTTAAAAGTTATCCTATATTTTAAAGATATGTTTGTCTACCCTTTTTTAAAACCATGGTTTTAGGATCGAGCCATGAGTTCAAAACTTCCCCTAAACATGCTCTAAGTAAATGATTTATATATACATGATAGTAATAGGGATTCCATCTAATGACTGTTTAATAATATCTAATCATATATTATCTTACTGCTAATTATACCCATTTGATCACAGCTGTTTGCTGTAATTATCAAAACCTAAACATGAAAGGATGTCCCAGATAATGATCGAAAACCACATTAATTCCTTTATGTTGGATTTCCTTTAACTAGAACACCCCCTTTTCACAGATACACAGGCACACAAGTGAGAGAAATGGGATCGTTGAGGATAAAATTATATATTAGTCAACGTACAAAGAGAGAATGTGTTTGTGTTAAAGATAAATGCTAAAGGTAAAAATAAAATTCAGTTGGCATATACAGTCTTATCTACATACATACATATATATAGCAAGTAATTGATAATTGGGATTATTAATGAAAGCGATCCTTGTGATAATTGTGTGATTTGTAATATTTGCGACACAATTGATGAAGCAGAAGTGGAATAAGGGATGGAACAAAAGTTCGCACACGTAAAATATATAGACATATGTGGAATCCTCGGGCAGTGGATGGCAACTACAATCATTCTAAACGCAAACTAACAAACAACATATTTCTTCGCGAAATGCAAACAAGGAGAAGATGATAAAGCCTATAATGCAATTGATAAATACTATAACTATAATTTAGGCATAGTAATGTGACGTATCAGATGTTTTAATTTAAACTTGCCTCCTAATCTTTAATTTCAAAAACAATATCCCCCCCACCCCCACACACCCTGCTCGCAGCTGCCTCATTTATACTCTTGTATTATCTCTTCTGTGCCCCTCCCTCTATTTTATTAATTTTTTGATTGAAAATATTGAACTACAAAGTACGTCTTATGTTAAGAATTGAAGTAGTGTATTATGTTTGGGTGATAATTAAGCAGATAAATGTTGTTATTGTTGGGAGCTTACTACAAGACATATTGATAATGAAAGAGATGGATGACGATGACATCCCTCCTTCTTATTCCATTGGTATACATGTATATCTTGTAGTATTTTAATTTGAGAGCTTCCTGTATATCTCATATGTATATTATAGATATATCACAACATGATTTTTCGATCTAGGTGAATTAATAATTGGGAATAATATATATATTGAGAAGAGGGGAAGGTAGAGAAGGAATGTGGGAGGGGGGCATCAAATAGGAAACTATTCGTGGTAAATGATAGGACAACAAGACAAGGATACCAATTCATGCAAGCCAATGATTGGACAAAGGGGTGTTTGGCAAATTAATGCTCATCACTTTCTTAATCATTTAATAAATTATTAAATTTGCTTTTGACATGGCCCATCACTTTGCAACTCACCTTGTCTACTTGTGTCCCTCACACATCTCATTCTTTTAAGATATAAAGTTGTGCTAACGCCAACACAATCTCCCTACGGATCATCCTTTTTTCCACACAAATGATTCTCACTTCTGCTCATTCATCCGCATCAAGCGTTCCATCTCATTAACAAGACCTAACATTGATGATATAATTTCGTCACTCACACTTCATCTCTACATGATCTCCATTTTGAAATAATCACTTACATACATACATACATACACGCATGCATGCATACATACTAATTAAAGTATCGCTAGCTGTGTTTGTTCCAAAAAAAAAAAAAGCTATAGAAGATGTTAAAAATAGATAGTTAACATTTCACCCCGTCATTGGTTTGTTCTTCCTTTAATATCAAGGGGACAGAGCACCTAATAATTATCCCCTTCTGCATATAGTCGTAGCTAGTGATTGAAAGTTGGATCAGGAAAAAGAGTAAAAGACACGTCCCTCGCATCTAATCCAATTCAATGAGAATAAATTTGTGATCAAAGTTTTATTGATTTGAATCAGTTGTGGGATCTATTGGAAGATAGATTCACAACAATTAAGTCGGTTATGAATCTATTGGAAGATAGATTCATAACAAATGTTATGTTACAGTTAGATGTGAAATGGGTAAAAAGAATGAAGGGGCGATTAGATAGAACACCAAATGGGGGAATGAAAGTCTAATAACTTGAGATGAAAGCATTGAAAGAAAGGGAGAAATGGAAGCAGTA